>JBAMJR010000051.1:14990000-15068139 GCA_038501785.1 Myoxocephalus aenaeus | reverse complement strand
AGCGTCGTCAGGTGGGCTTTTCTTTTTCTTCTTCTTTCTTTTTTTTCAAAATGTTTGACCACCGTGTAGAAATGGAAAGGCTCGCTGTGGAAGCGGCGGGGCGGAGTGTGTGCGTGCGTGTGTGTGTGTGTGTGTGTGGGGGGGGGGGGGGGGGGGGGGGGGGGGCTGTATAGATAATTATTATTATTATTATTTAAAGCCAAAGGGTTTCATGGTGTAACCTTTTCTTCTTCTTCATTCATTCTTCTCCTCACGTAGTATTTTCCAACTTGCTCCGGAGCTTTTTCTTTCCCTCCCTCCTCTCTTTTTTCTCCCTTCTTCTTCTCTCCGCTAGACTGAAGTGAGATAAAAGAGTTGGACGTGACTTCGCTTGTTGCTCGCACGGCGCTGCGCCGTAACGCGAGACTTTTAATACCAATAAAGCTTCGATAGAAGACAAAAAAAATAACACTTTGTGAAAAGTGGGGAGGGGAAATGAGAAAGAAATGTATTGATTTCAACAACAAAATAGGCTTCAAACGACGCCGCAATCAAGTATCACCTGGCGCCAATGGGCTTCTGTAACGTAATGGCCTCTACGACGTATTGCTTTGGGCTCGCTTCAATTAAATATTCAAGCTTACACACACACACACACACACACACACACACACACACACACACACACACACACACACACACACACACACACACACACACACACACACACCCCAGTGAGTTGTGTAATTCAATAACCTGTGAATTCTTATTACAATCCGCATCAAAGCAAATTCTGCCCATAGGTCCAAAATCGATTGAATTTACAGCATTTGCAATTCAACCGGCAGCTCGTGCGTGCGCGTGTGTGTGCCACGGAGAGAGAACGTCAATTTGAATGTGTGTGTGCGTCTGCGCGCGCGCGCCTCCCTCCCTTGCCTCTCGGCGCGTGCGTGCGCTCGGCCCCTCGGGCACGTTGGCAAGCATGAACTCCCTGAACTCAATCCTTGTCCATTAAATTCCTATTGATCAAGCAGCAGAGAGAGAGAGACATACAGTTCCATCTCCCCGGTTTCATGTGGGGGGGGGGCTCCATCAAAAGGAGAGGGAAGAAGAAGAAGAAGAAGAAGAAGAAGAAGAAGAAGAAGAAGAAGAAGAAGAAGAAGAAGAAGAAGAAGAGAGGGAGAGAGGGAGGAAGGAAAAAAAAGGATTGGTCGAAGCCTTGGGAATCCATTAGGAGAGATGGATGAAGAGGGGAAACAGGAACGAGCTAGCAGTTGATTGCTAAAGCGCAGTTAGCGCTTCGGACTGCTGTGTGTGCGTGTGCGTGTGTGCGTGTGTGTGTGTGTGTGTATTGCAAAATTTGTATGCGTACACTTGAACGCGTCTGATTGCAGCCTGCGTCTCCTGCTCGCGTGCATACGAGCGTACATGTACATACATGTACGAGCGTGTCCATTTGGTTGTGTGTGTGTGTGTGTGTGTGTGTGTGTGTGTGTGTGTGTGTGTGTGTGTGTGTGTGTGTGTGTGTGCGCGTGCGTGTGTGTGTGTGCGCGTGTCGGGGAGACTTCCATTTAGTAACGCAGCAAAGCAGCACATATCGCTCCGCTGGGAGCTGTCCTTGGTTCTGATCCGTGGCCCTACACTCCTCCGCCTGCTACCCCACCAGCACACACACACACACACACACACACACACACACACACACACACACACACACACATTGCACCCCCCTGTTGATTGACATCCACATGCTCTCCATTTTGCTCGCTAAAGGCCGCCCTGTGTGTGCACACACACACACACATGCGCGTGCACATCAGCTGGTGTGAATTGGTGGAGTTATTTTTCTTTCTCTTCTTCTTTTCTCTTGTGTTTTTTTTCTTTTCTTTTCGGGGCGGTGCGGGGGAGGGACTGGGCCATCCTCAAGAGGGCCTTGAGCAGAGAGGATGCTGGGTAAAAAAACACACGCGCACACACAAACACAAAAAAAGCAAGAAGCGAGAGGAGGAAAAACAAAACATCTGTGTGGTAATTGGGCTCCCCTTAGTATTGTAACGCATACATTGACATCTGTTTGATAATTGGCTACCCCCGGCTCCTCGGCGCGCGCGTGTCACGCTAAATGCCGGTTTGGTGGGGAAGGAAGAGGCAAGAATGGAACGAGGGAGGGGGCGCACTTGTATTTGTGTACCAATGAGAGGGGATGCTTTGTGTTGGCATTGTGAAAGCTCCACAGGTCTCTCATGCGCACGTCCACCGCCACAAAAAGGATGTTCTGCATACTCTGCGTTTAGCGGCCCTGTGTTCAGAGCTATATGTGGAATGGGGGGGAGAGGCCGTCAAATTGCAAAGATAAATATGTTGAATAATTGATGCGGCGCATAGCGGGGAGCTGTTCGGGGAGCACGCCACGAGACTGCCGACAGAGTCTGTCTGTTTGAGACCAAAGCTGCGGCTCCGCCCCCGCGATCGATCCTCAGGCGCGCGGGTCCGAGCTACGGCTCGTGAGGCGAGCTGCTAGAAAGCACTCGCATCAGGAGGATCCATGCTTTCAAACTTCCTTTCACTGGACTTCTTTTTTCTTCTTCTTTTGCGTCATCAGACGTGACGGTTTAAGCCGCTACTTAGAAAAACTAATTCCTTGTAATACCTTATAATTCCTACCTGTTCTATAATCCTGCAGATCGATACAGGAGTGGGTGCAATGAGTGAGGGGAGGGGGAGGGGGAGGGGGAGGGCCACCGGGACAGTTGAGAGTTGAGATGTGAGGTCCCCGGAGGAGCCGGGACGCGGGGCCTCATGCCGTCTGATGTGAGAGCTTACGGCGGGCGGAGGAGGAAGAAGGAGTTGTAAAGACGAGAGGGGTTTTTCTTTTAGATTGCAAAGCCACTATCCTGCTACAACCTCCTCGTGAAAGAATCTTTTTTTGTTTTGTTTCTATTTCTTTTTTTGAAAGAGAACGTGTGGTATTTCACATGCAGAGGTGTTTAGAATAATAGCAGGAATGGCTCCTTTCATGTCTCTTTTCAGCGCGGCGGTGTTCACCGCCGTTTGATTCCGGGGGCCTTGAAGATGCGAGGACGGGGGGGGAGGGGGGGAGAGACTGCTTCTCTCTTCCTGACACAGCCAATCATGTCATGGCATGACAGTCCGAGGCCCAGCTGATACCCAACTACTCCACCACCTCTCAGTCCCTCACACACAAACACACTCGCTCTCCATCGGTTTCTTCTCTTGGAAATGACACGCACTCCTTCCCTCCTGCTCCTCTGCTCCCTGACATCTTCTTCTTCTTCTCCTCCTCTGTATCTTCGCCCCCCCCCCCCCCCTGTTCTCCTCTCATGTGTGCGGCGTGGGGGGGCTCGAGCTCGCAGCACTGGATGGTGGGGAGGGTTTCCCGTTAGATGTACGCGACCGATAAACACGCAGGGTGGGTGGCAGAGCTCACATCTCCCGCTTCCTCGCATCGCGCTCAGTCAGGGGGTCCATGCATTGAAACCCCCCACAAAAAAAAAAAAAACTTTATGGCGCCACGACAAAACGACTGTTCGCGTCAGCGTAGCATCCCCATCGCGCTCTCTTTGCCTTCTTCTTCTTCTTCGTCTCAGATCCTCAGATCAATTCAAGATGCCGGAAAAAACAACCAGTTTTCAACGGGCCTCTCGAACGAAGAGCCCCGCCCTCCGTTTAAAAACTCCGCCCCCTATTTCTGTGCTCGGTTGCTCATCGGTCGTCGTCGGCCTCTTGCGGAAAAAAACATGTAGCTTCGATATATCGGCGCGGCGTCCGCGGTAACGCTCCGCCTCGAAAGCGATTACTCGATTAGTCGGTCGACGGGAAAAGGAAGCACTTTGATAACTGACCAGTCGATTTAATCTTTTTCGTGAAAGAATGGGAAACGTTTTGTAGCGCCATTCGCTGCTGCTCTTTGTCGTCCTTGTGAACTGATGGTCTTTGGGTTTCCGTCCAAACAAAACTAGGCATTGTGAGACGTCACCTGGAGCTCTGGGAAGCTGCCCTGGGCGCCATTTAGTCATTTCATCAATGATTATCGATGCAGATTAATCGATGTGAAAAAAACAAACATCGTTAGTCGCAGCCCTAATTGTTTCATGAATCCGTGCTGGAACAGTTGTGTTTTCTGTCTTTCTCTGTTTTCCTTTTGCAGGAACCTGGACAGTTTCAGCAGCTTATGAAACCCCCACCCTTCCCTCCAGCTCTCTCCCGCTGCATGGCGTCAAACAGGGACAGAAACAAAGAACGAGAGAGGGGAGAGAAGGTGGAGGGGAGCGAGGTGGCGTGACCGTTTGCTCCCGTCTCGACCACGGGTATTCTTGGGTTGATAATACAGATGTCGATGTTATTGCTTGAGAATACGCGTAGCTGAGCGGAAGCCATCACCACCGCCAACGGATGTTAACAGACGCAGAACACTTGACGCGGAGAGAACACTCGCCCGGCGGCGGCGGCGGCGGGAGTCCTCTCCTCCAGTCCCTGCTTGTGGTCCCAGAGACTCCGCCCGGCGTCCTCTGCAGGAAGTAAGATCCTTCCAAGCGTGCATCACACACCTTTTTAGCCCTGATTGTTCATCCGCTTGACAGATGCCCTTATCAGAGTGCGTGGTTGAAGAGGGGAATCCAATAAGTGCACACGGTGGATGAGTGGGGAGGCGGGGGGGAGGGTTTGGTTGGGGAGAGGATAGAGGGGAGGGGGGCACGACTCTGCACGGCAGGACAGAAGGTCCAGCAGTCGCAGCGCTAGCTCCCCGTGGCTCGCCGCGTATAAGGTCACAGCCAAAGAGCAAATCCAATATCCAGACTGGCTGGCGGGCAGGTAGGGGCGCGGGGCGGGAACGCATTTGGAGAGTCAGAGATAAATCTCCGTCTACTCTCAGCCGTCTCCCACCGAGCCGCATCCCCGGAGGGCGGGGTGAAGACGAGGAGAGAGAATAGCAGCGTGGCGGTGCAGGAAGCGCTGTCTGGATCCGGTGGTGGATACCGCAGGGTTTTTTGGTACACTTTCTAAGCTATACTCCGCTACTTTATACTTTATACTTCTAATCCACTGAATTTCAAAGGTAATGCACTCAAAGGTGTATGGAGGCAAATCAATGGCAAAACTAGAGAGCGCAAATGAGCTCCACGAGAGCGCGCAAATCAAACGGCCCGCGCGCGTAATTTACTTTGACGAGCGCTTTTACATCACTACGCGAGCAAAAGTTGCTCTCAAAGTTGGAACCTGCTCGCTCTGGAAGCTTTAACCTGCTCGCTCGCGTGTCTGTTACCTGCTCGCGCTCGAGTAGATTTTCTTTTTGACAGTAAGTGGGCGGATCCAGTCACCATCGATCTCTACATCTAATTGGTTACAATCCTCGGCTTCAGATTGTCTGGAATGCATTTCTCACCGGCACACTGGGAACAATGGCGGATGAGAAAACACAACTGAAAGTTGACGTTCTCTGAATACTACTGTTATTGAGTCTCTGTAGCGGTTAAACATGAGATATAATTCTGTTTTGAGGATCTAACGAGCAATCTTTATTAGTTTATTATTTATTCACAGTAACGTTACATCAGTTTGACTGAGGGAAAGTTAAGATTTATAACTTAAGATTTTAATTTAACTTTTACTTTAAACTACAGTGGTGTCTTATTACTTTTGACCAAATTGTTTGCAATTATATGTGTATCTATATAAGTATATATAAACAGATACACATAATGTTATATATATTGTGTTTATTTATGTTACACCTGTCCCATGTATCTATACTATTATATGAATCTGTTAGGTGTAGTAGTACTATGGGTGGGGTCGAGGGTACAGTTTTAAAAGTGATGGTGCTATGATATAATATAATGGTTCCTACAATCGTTGCTTTCTTATTCTAAAAACGGAATTAACTGGCGGTGCCTCCAATAGAATAAAAGGTCTGTGCCTCTTATTTAGTCCTTTTATCTTGTGTTGTAATTGTATTTGATCCTTTCTTGAATAGTTCTTTAACTTGGACACACCCAAGATACATTAACTGCCTTGAAACACTGTTTGGTATTTATTAGGCGTATGCAACAAACTAAATGTCATGCAGATCCCTTATTAAAGACAATATCAATAGAGATACTACGAGACGGACTAACAGTTTCTTCCTGCTGCTGTGACTTCATGTCACGGCCATACTTTGGATATTGTAGCAATGCATAGTGCACTTTATACATATTTTTGTGCAATACTGTCACTATATTTTGTGTCTTATTTTTTGCCTTAAGTTTATTGTAATTCTGTGTGTTAGGAAGACCCAGCAAAATAAGCTTTTCATTGTACAGAATAACTGCCTGTTATCTGTGCATATGACAATAAAAGAATCTTGAATCAATACAAGGTAAACTCACACATACACACTCAAAATAACAAATACAGAAATACATATAATTGTATATATATTGTGTTTAGAACTATGTTTATATATAAAATTGCAAACAATTTGGTCAAAAGTAATAAGACACCGCTGCAGTTTAAAGTAAAAGTTAAATTAAAATCTTAAGTTATGAATCTTAACCTTTCCCTCAGTCAAACTGATGTAACGTTACTGTGAATAAATAATAAACTAATAAAGATTGCTCGTTAGATCCTCAAAACTGAATTATATCTCATGTTTAACCGCTACGGAGAAATCGGAGCCAGTGGATCATTTCAAAAAGTCCTGCCGGGATCAGGCTGCTCTCGGCGGGCAGCAGAGCGCTGACGGCCCGGTGCTGCGGAGCTCACGGTCCCTCAGCAGGAACTCTACCCGTCGGCGTATCTTTTTAAGTCGGCTGATTCTGGACAAACCGACCACAGATTTGATGTTTAAATAACTAACTTCTCACCTGAAAACATCCTAAAATTACATTTTGTGACTCAACAACAGTAGTATTCAGAGAACGTCAACTTTCAGTTGTGTTTTCTCATCCGCCATTGTTCCCAGTGTGCCGGTGAGAAATGCATTCCAGACAATCCGAAGCCGAGGATTGTAACCAATTAGATGTAGAGATCGATGGTGACTGGATCCGCCCACTTACTGTCAAAAAGAAAATCTACTCGAGCGCGAGCAGGTAACAGACACGCGAGCGAGCAGGTTAAAGCTTCCAGAGCGAGCAGGTTCCAACTTTGAGAGCAACTTTTGCTCTTGTGAGCGGGGATTTTACTCGCGTAGTGATGTAAAAGTACTCGTCAAAGTAAATTACGCGCGCGGCTGTTTGATTTGCGCGCTCTCGTGGAGCTCATTTGCGCTCTTTAGTTTTGTCACGGGTTTATCGTCATACGGGGTTGGTAGTCTTGAGTAAAATAGCAAGAGCACTCTCCAACGATCCAACCGAGAAGAAAAACAAAAAAACAGCACATTGACGCCAGCTATTTTCCAATGAAAGTAGCTAGCAGCACTAGCTACGAAAGTCGCTAAATCTAGCATGCAAGTCAGTGGATGAAATGATTGGATGGGCTGATTACAGCACTGCGATTGCCACAGATACCTTCATTGTTGCAGAAGATTACCAACCCCACCTTTAATTGTACAGAACCCTTCAATATGTTCATCGGACAGCAACTTTGCAAGTTTTTTGCTAAAAAAAAACACAAAAACGAGCTTCTAGATCTAGAACATGGTGCGCTGCTCCGGGGCAACAACACGTCCTTCCCGTCGAGTCGTTTTGGTCCACGGGTTAGAACATTTTTATAATAACAAAGCCGTGACAATAGGAAAGGTGTCGCTCGCAGTGATGAGCTGGATCTGCGGCTCCTCTCCGCTTTAAGGAGCGTCAAAGGGAGTTTTCCACTCGTTTTTACTAAAATCACGTCTTTAGGACTTCATTAAAGACAGAAACACATTTATTAGAATGTTCCAAATGCCCACGGTTTACAGATGGTTAAAAGTAGCTCCGCCTCGACCGGCCTTACACACCGATGTACAAGTGATAATGAACCAATTGTACTTGTAGTAGTATTTCTTAATGCTGTGGTATTGCTACTTTTACTAAAGGAAAGGGTATGATGGATCAAATCACGGTCCCCCCCCCTCCACACACACACACACAGACACACACACACACACACACACACACAGACACACACACACACACAGGTTTCCGGTGCTCTGCGGGGTGGTCAGAATGGTCAATTCCCCCTGGTATAGTGTTGCAGGGCGTTGAATCATATTAGCGTTATTGTAATGGGGTGTAATAAGATTATTCAAATCCTCTATTTCTGGGGCTCATCCATGTAAAAGGGCCCTTTGACAGAAAACTGTGTCTGTGTGCTAAACCCTGGAAATTCCCAGCCAAGAGGATTCTCCACGCCACTCCCTAGAGACGCCACTCACATCAGCACCACTGTCTCTCCGTGTGTGTGTGTGTGTGTGTGTGTGTGTGTGTGTGTGTGTGTGTGTGTGTGTGTGTGCAATTTTTCTGTCTCTTCCTCCACACAGCAATTAAAGATCCAATTGATTTCCCTGCCTACACTGATTACCTGCTTCACTAGTTTGTTTTTCCCATGATATCTGATTAATACTGAGACTATATATACGGGGAGATCGCCTCGCGTTATAATACAACAATGGCATGAGAGATGAACCCGTTTATGGAGCTGAAACAATGAATCGATTAGTCCGTCCGCAGGAAATGTGCATGAACCGTTTTCACAGGTTAACTGAGTCGTTTCTTTTTCATATAAAAGTAGTGTGTGATAGTTTTCAAACTATTATTATAATAAAGTATAAGTATGGTAGATTAATCAATGTTAAAAAACAATCATGGGTTGCAGCCCCAACCATTTATTACTTATTTTTGTTATTGCATTGTATATTCTACCGGTATCCACACTGTGTCCACTCCTTTAATTTAGCATGTAAAGCCAAAAGGTTGCACCATCTGACAGGATAAAGCCGTGCTGGCAGCTCTGCAACAATGAACTCATGTTGAATACTGTGTTGACTAAACACACTTTTGGTTGCTTTGGTACTTTTCTCCTTTCATTTCACCAGCGCAGATAGCACCACTTCAATGTCGTGGCGGTTCTTAGCGGTTATCATCTTCTCCAAGTCCTCTGGATCCCACGTCAGTTGCACGTTTTTTTTTTTTTTGCGGGGCGTCATTTAAGAAAATAATCTGTAGTCGAGTAAATAAAACAACTGTGTTCACTGTTGATGGTCGCTCATCATTCTGCACAAACCCATGAAAGTGATTCCCTGTGTTTTAATCTTCTAGTATCGGAACTGAAAACCGAGGTGGTACCAAAACCGGTAACTTGTACTAACCACAACTTTCGCCAATGGAAAACCAAATAAGTAAAGGCTCCAAGTGAGTCGGGGTCCCAAAGCCGTGCAGCGGAAACGTAGCATAAGTCACAGCGGTGCTTTGAGCTAAATGCTGACACGTCTTCTTTATGCGTGCTAGCATGCTACTATTAGCTAATTAGCACTAAACACAGACTGCAGCTGAAGTCGGGGGATCGTCAAAGATGTTACAATTCATCCCGAGGGGGAACATGAATTTTAACGACAAGCCATCAAATAGCTCTCGAGACGTTTCCCTAAAAAAAAAAACTTGAATGTCAGTCGGCACGATGGCAATATAGAGGAAAAGTTGATGGATCAGCAAAGTCAGTGGGATGGGTTCTCGGGTTCAACCTCGGAGCGCCATGAATTTCATGGAAATCCGTAAAAACCGTAGTCGGGATATTGCCGCAGAAGATACAAATTGTTGACGAAAGGAAAAGTCAGAGGGAAACCAGAGTGGGTGGGATCCGTCCTCTGGCGACCATGAATAATATATATACTGTGTATATTTCTCAGAATCCTGTGTCTACACTGCGTCTGCACAGCACTGTGAGATCAGGAACGCTGCCGACATGGCCACCACTCAAGTCACCGATATGTCTTCATCCCGCTCTTCCCCGTAGGGCTGACGACGATAAACATGATTAATCTGCCGCGTTCTCGCCGCCTCTCGGCGGGGATGCGGCGAAACGCAGGGGCCGGAAAACAGCCGTCGTTACGTCAAAGCCCCGAATCAACCTGGTCAAGTAAACCTCTCCTCCTCCGCTCCGACCCACCGCCCTCTCCTCCCTCTCCTCCTGCCGGCACTCGCCACGGCACTAAAGCAAACAGAGACAATAGACCCCGAATGACCGAGCGCGTCTTGGACGTGGCCAATGCGGCGAGAAGCGGCAATTTCCCCCATCGATGGGTCACTCCGTCGCAATTACCCTGTAATGTTTATCCAGACAAACAAAAGGCGGGAGTGGCTGCGGGGATCTGATGGGTAGTCGGATAGAGAGAGAGAGGATGCTGCAGGTATAGAGGAGGATGGACACGGAGAGGAGGAGAGGGAGGAGGAGGAGGACAGAGCGAGGAAATCACAGAGCAATAAGAGCCCTCTCATTAGGGCCCGTCTTTATCACTGTGCAGCTCCGGTGAGACGAGGCAGATGAGAGGAGGGAACAGAAGGCCAGGAGCTCAGATTAGGATCCTTATTGCTGCGATAATCACTGTTTGTCATCCAGAGCGCACGTTTCACACCTGTGGTAAATGCAGATGGGTTACTTAGTTAGCGCCGGGGTCGCGCGCGCGTGTGTGTGTGTGTGTGTGTGTGTGTGTGTGTGTGTGTGTGTGTGTGTGTGTGTGTGTGTGTGTGTGTGTTTCTGCATTTGTGTTTTTGGAAGAGAAGAAAAAGAAAGATAACAGTTCACGTATGTGTGCAGAGGAACAGTGATAACAGTGTGTGTGTGTGTGTGTGTGTGTGTGTGTGTGTGTGTGTGTGTGTGTGTGTGCGCGTGCGTGTGTGTATTTCTGGCGCATGGAGAGAGCGCTCGCGCGCGCACGTGACCGGCGAGTGCGGACGCATTTAGAATGAACAAATAGATAAAGATGGAATTAAATAAATAAGTAACAATCGCATGCATTGCTCTCGGTGCCTGGCAACCGGATCCCTCCGTTGCCTTGGAAACAGTTGCTACAGAATGTGAGGTGATTGGCAACCGTGACAACGAGGAGGGAATAACATTTGACCCCGCTTGCCGACGAGGGGGAGGCGAGTTGGAGGAGGGGGGAGAGAGAGAGAGATGGAGAGAATAGTAGATGGAGGATGGTATCAGAGCAATTTTTTAAGATTTGTATGTATCCTCTGAAGCCGCTTCACTCTCACTCCTTCCTTAACACACACACACACACACACACACACACACACACACACACACATACACACACACACACACACACACACATTCTCACCGATACTGAAACACCATGCATTCAGACACACACATGCGCTCTGAGCTTTAACATACCAGCGCTCGTGCCAACTCAAATTCACACTCTGCCACCCACGACCAACACACACACACACACACACACACACACACACACACACACACACACACACACACACACACACATACATAATACATGTATTAATCAGGGAGGCATTGTTTTCTCTCCTAAAGCTACGCTATGTGAGACAGAATGCAGTGTGAAATTGCAGCCTGCTCCGGTGCCAAGAGGAGAACCTCTTCCTCCTCCTCTATCTTCCTCCTCCTCCTCCCCCTCCTCCCCCATTTCCCATCCGATTGCACTCTCCTCCCTCCGTCTCTTTCCACCCCTCTCTCCACTCTTCCCCTCTCCTCTGCCTGGCTAAACTAATAAGGGTGTGATTAATGGTCCGCTAATTGCTGTAATCTCGGTTAATTAGAGTAGAGATTCTTCAGTGGTTGGAGTGCTGAGGGAGAGACGCATGTTGCTCTGATCTGGAGGTGCAGAACTGGCAACCGTCCACGAAGGCAGGAGAAGGAGACGCACTCGCTGGAACGCCGAGTATTGCGGCGGTACTGTCTCACTCCAAGGCTCCTTATTACACTTCTAGGCTCACACACACACACACACACACACACACACACAGGATTGCTTCTGAAACAGTGAGCAGGCAGATGTCTAACATGTGCACCACTATAGTGCATCTTGTTTGGTATTCATTTAAATCATCTTCGTTCTCAGTTAAGCTGTATATACGTTTTGAGTGTGAGTGAATACAATTTCCTTATTAAATCAATGATTTTTCTTCTTCTTTTTTTTGTTGTCATAAGCAAAATAATGAAGATGCCCATCTGTCCGACCAACTGTCCAAAAGCCAAATAAATGTATTCAGTTAAATGTGACAGAGGACTAATAAAAGAATATGATGACAAATTATCACAAATTAGTTTTCTGTTCAAGTTTATTATTTATAATTCATGAATACATGTTTTGTCTAATTATTACGCGTCTCATTTATAGTAGAATATAAGGTGTGATCTTTTAATGCGCCCCCTAGAGGGAAATTGTGGCGACTGTGGCTCAGTGGTTAGCATGCCCGTCTTTCAATCAGACGATCGGTGGTTCGAGCCCCGGCTCCGCTAGTCCATGTCAATGTGTCCTTGAGCAAGATACTTAACCACAAATTGCTCCCCGTTGCTGTGTCTACGGTGTACAGAGCAAATATGTAAGTCTCTTTGGATAAAAGCATCTGCTAAATGTAATTTAATGTAAAAGTTGACGCCCACAGTGTTATAATTGTGGTGTTTGTCTGTTTGTAACTCTATTGGAAGGACTGTACATTATCGGGGTGGGGAGAGGGGCCACTTTATAAAAATGCAAGCCCACACACACCTTTATTCATATTTTCTTTAAACCGCTGACCAAGAGAAAATCTGCAGTGACTTTAAATGAACTGAGCACCTTTATGTCCCGCGGCACAACAAGGGGAGAATGGGATCAAATATAAATCTGGAAAGAGAAAAATGACCCTCCCCCAGCTTTCACCAAACATAATCAGACTGCCCTTCTTTCAGGACAACGAAAAACATACTGTGGCCCTTTTCTGACCCCGAGCTCGCTCTAATAATGTCCATACAGTCCCTAACTTACATAACTATATAGATACATATATTTACGCGTTTGAAGTGTTTTTTTTTTTCTCATAAATTGACATCCTTCTCAATCACAGATTTGAATGGGCCGTTCCTTCATTTTCATTAATCCGGACACGTAGAAAGAAATCAATAACCTTTTCTAAATGTATAACAAATATTTCAAATTCGAGTAAAGAATTCCAATGGAAATAAAATAACACACTGTGTGTGAAATGTGTGGTAGTTTAAAGTTTAAAAAAAATAAAAACTTGACTTAAGGTCAAATTCAAATGTAACGGCAATGATTTCTCAAATGATACGTTATTCCAGGATAGCATTTGTGATTTTTTTTTTCAAAGAGTTCTACTGTTGGACATCTTTTTTACTCAAATATAATCTTTCTTTAAATGTGTGTTTGCATTTTTGGGGAAGGTGAGCTGGAAGATCTTCCTTCTGGAGACAAAGTCTGTGACCCACATACTCTGTGCCTGGTGTGTCTTTCTGGGTGTTTTCAACTGAGAGGTGTGAAGACTGGAGCCTCAGCCCCGAGGACACGCATGTACCCGGTGTCACACGCGCACACACACACAGACACACACACACACACACACAGATTCTCACTTGTGCACAAACACGTACGCATACACGCTCTGATAAGCAAGCCCATCTCTCTCTCTCTCACTCTCACACACACACACACACACACACACGCCGTGGCAGTGTGGATGCACACGTACCGCCGGTGTCTCGCCTCTTATCGGTGAGGTGGGCTCCAGGTAACCCGGAGTGACAGCTAAGTGTCTGCAGGACGTGTGAGGAGCGGGACAGCTGGACCGCCTCCCAGATGTGGCAGAACTCGTCAAGCGCGCACCCCCTAAACACACGGACACACACACACACACTCACACACACACACACACACACACACACACACACACACACACACACACACACACAGCCCAGATGTGGCAGCAGGAGTCACAACACAGGAGGCCCCAGCTGTTCACATGTCAAAAAATAGGAGAAGAAGAAGAAGAAGAAAACCATCTCTGCTGGTCTGGTGGCGCTCGTCAAACCTCCCGGAGACGGGGGACAAGTGGGGTTAAATCCCACTGACAGGAGTTTTCTCAGAATGAGGCGTGAACTCATGCGCCTCCGCGCGTCTCTGCACACGCTCCACTGGCGAGCGGCTCTTCTGCCTGCGCTTTGTTAGTTGCTGCAGTAGTTAGTTGAGTTGCGTGGGCGTGGAATGGAATAGATAATGCACAAACTTATGGCACCCCCCACCCTCTCCTCCTCCTCCTCCCTCTCCGCCGCCTCCACACACACACACACACACACACACACACACACACACACACACACCCCACGCACAAACTGGGCCCTGGCATAGTTGGAGCCCAACTGCTTTACATTAGTACCAGCAGTATTACGTAAGGGTGGCACGAAGCTACATGTTAGAACTCGGCCTTCCAAAGGAGACGGGTGGTGTCTAGTGGGATTTGGGAAGTTTTAAAAATGATTTTTTTTTCTCTCTCTCTCTCTTCTCCACTTTTCTAAGAAACGCAGGGCCGTCGGTTGGAGGATGGCGCTGATGTAACAGCCATTGAATGAAAAAGAAAAGCCTCCCAACCATCTCTCTCTCTCTCTCTCTCTCTCTGAGGCGCCGCTACTGGATGGACAGAAACAAGTACGCCATCTTGTGCCCACTGTCGGAATAACAACGACTTAGGGATCAATTGGTGGTGGAAAAGTCCCACTGTCGTTCTTAGGGACTGTGCATAAATGATTAGCGGTGGAGGCGGCGGTCCGAAGGAGGAAATTATATATATATATGTAGTCTTAGTTTATATATTTTCTTTATATTTCTCTTTATTTTGCTGCTGAAGGGAGTGTAGTTCCTTTCTTTCTTTTTTACATTTGAACTCAGCCTTCCATGTAATATCTAAACAAAAGAGGTCTAACTAATTACGCCACAAAGATGCGCTATGAATGTTGACGGTTACATGATCATATCCATGGGGGCATTCATTTGAATTCACACTCGTTTGTCCACAGGTGAGCCAACTGCAACCAAGAAACGTAACTCTTTAATCACTTTGCACTTAAAACCAAATCCCCCCTCCAAAAAAACAAGTTGTGTAGAAGTTAGCATCGTTAGAAGTTAGTGATTTCTTCTTCCGCAGACAGTCCTTCTTCTCTGACATCATAAAGTCAAAAGTCAAAGTCAGTTTTATTTGTCACTTCTTCCATATTGTGCAAACATACAGAGGACCTGAAATTATGTTTCTCTACTGTCTGAAAAAAAAGTGAATAGTGCAACATTTAAAAAAGTAAAAAATAGACAACATATAACATATAAACAACATATAAACATATAAACAACATATAAACATATAAACTAGACAACATATAACATAAACATATAAACAACATATAAACATAGTGCAGAAACATAAAGTGAATAGTGCACATTTAAAAAAAAAAAAAGTAAAAAATAGACAACATATAACATATAAACATAGAAACATAGTGCAGAAACGTATAAACATAGTGCAAAGACATATAAACATAGTGCAAAAACATATAACATATAGTTATATAAAACACTATTTGTCCAATTCTAAAGCACTTTATATCACACCCCCCGTGTGTAGCAGCACTTTTGCGCAATGGCTTCTCTGAGCCAAAAGAAATGTATTAAGCCTAAACACCTGAAAGGATTTAACACCATTTACATTTTATTTTTAAAGGTGAGTAGTAAGGGACACATTATTATTGCTCTAATTGCTCTAATTCTTCCACGGATATCTCGGACACCACATCATGTAAATAATCCCGTCATAGCGGACTGTTCATTCAGAAAAGTGCAATGTTAGATCATCATCATATATATATATATATATATATATATATATATATATATATATATATATATATATATAAATGATATACTGTGTATATATAAGCATTATACAATCCTTCTACTGCTGAAACAAGACCATGAAACTGAATTTAATTTGTGTATTTATTTGTTTGAATAATGGCTGTTTTTGTATCACCTGCGATAAAGTGCTAATTAGTCTCCTCCTAAGATAATTAAATATTCGGAGCCTTGGTAAGTTCAAACATTACTCACGGCGGCCCAAGGGACGTTAATAATTACTGTAATTGACTAAAGACGGCAGCACAATGATTCATTCTGCCAAGTGTTTTCTTGGGATTGCAGCTAATGTTATTGTTTGATAAAGGCCGCGTTCTAAAGTGGTGGGAAACAACACATCATTAACATATTAATACGGTATGAATATGACTTGCATTATGCATATGTGTTTCTGCATGTGTGTGCATACTAGAATATAGAAAACCATCGGCACATATATCCACTAATATAACACAGAACAAATAGTATAGGTTCCTGCTGCACAAATACAAGCAACATTAAACATTATGTACATGTCTGCTTTGGGCAGTTCACAAAGTATGTCCTGTTCTCAAACATTCTGGTAAGTCTTTTTTTTTTTTTTACTGAAACATATGGTTCAGTATTTTCTCTTTTTTTAGTATATCCTGTCAAATGCAGTTCTCAGTTCTTTCTTCTTTTTTCCACTGCTGTTTTATGCGTGCTATTCAGATAATTTCATTATCCTCTGTGGCCTTCTCCTGGGGCCTGATTGTGTTTTATAGGTTATCTGAGAAAAGATCCAATCAAGGCTCCAAATGCCTGCGACCTCGGGGCAGAGCCTTGACATTTCCTGTGCGTCTGGAGCTCCATCTATTAGAGTGAAAAAAGACAACGACTGCCGCTCTGCCTTTGCCCATTTGTCCATTTCTACTGAGGCAAACAAGCAAAGACTATTTAACCCTGTTACATCCGCGGCGGAATCGAAACCTGCGATAGGAAACACAATAGCACGGCACCAAACCTGTAAAGTTGTGTGACTGCACCCTGCACGGTTGCATTACCGTCTTGCTGATAAAAATTTAACATCTGGCAACGTACCCAAAACCACTTCAGTGGTATAGCTCCTGATACGCAGGGCCACATTTTGCTACGATGACTCACACACACACACACACACACACACACACACACACACACACACACACACACACACACACACTCACAACGTGGAAGTAATACTAGCATTGCTGTCCTGGCTAGTAATCTGTGTGTGAATTCCCAAGAACCTTTCACAGTGCTCACGTACAGAAACATACAGTTTTCTTACAGAAATACATCTTTTATGAGTAGACTCCAGGTCATAGCTGGCTCATGAGTAGCAGTCCCCCAAAGGCAACTACCGCCCAAACACATTAAAAACAGCATGTAAAAAAATAATAGTAATAGAATAAACAAATACAAACACCTTTAATTGTTTATTTCTGTCCAAAAGCAGTACAATATGAGTATACTACTAGACGAGTTAAGAAGTACTGTAATCAGACAATAAAATATCCACCTACGGTTTAAAATCATATAATGTAAAGTAAAAACCCCAAACTGCCTTTTCTTTTTAGCCAACTGTTGTTTTATAAAATGACAACAGTCTCGAACACATTTCATCAGCTGAAACTGGCTGGCTAATTAAGCTAATGTTAGCGTGATAAGTTGGTTGAAAACAATATCTCCAGCAGATTTTAATATTTACACGCTGACTCGTGAAACGGGAAACCTGGAAAGGGTTCTTCAAGGAACTAAGGGCTAAATGCCAAGGGGCTAAGGGGCTAACAGCTAACGACCAAGGTACTAAGGGCTAAAGGCCATGGGGTTAACGGCTAAAGACCAAGGTACTAAGGGCTAAAGGCCAAGGTGCTAAAGGCTAAGGTACTAAGGGCTAAAGGCCAAGGGGCTAATGGCTAAAGACCAAGGTACTAAGGGCTAAAGGCCATGCAAGGGGCTAAGGTACTAAGGGCTAAAGACCAAGGGGCTAAGGGGTAAAGGCCAAGGGGCTAAGGGCTAAAGAAAGAAAAGAAGAAACATGCACTTTATTAATCCCCTTGGGGAAATTCTTCTCTGCATTTGACCCATCCCTGGATCGGGAGCAGTGGGCAGCCCTGTGAGGGGCCCGGGGAGCAGTTAAGGGTTCAGTGTCTTGCTCAGGGACACTTCAACATGTGAGCTATGGGGGGACTAGGGATCGAACCGGCTACGAAAAGGCCAAGAGGCTAAGAGGCTAAAGCTACATGTCCGGTGCAAAAAGCATCCTCCCCAGTGCAACATGCAGAGGACATGTAAATAAAGAAACTGCACTCTTGTAATGCAGAGTGCAGCTAGTAGGCCTTACATAGTATTAGCAGGATGATAAAGAAAAATGTGCAGTCGAACTGTTAAGCTGCTTAGCTTAAATATTTATACAAGCAAGAGGTTATGCTTTAACAAACATGAAACTAGGTAGAGGGTAGGAGGGGAGTGTTTTTAAAATCAAATTCCAAACGCCCAGAGTCCACAGCCGGGGGAAGCAATGTGTGAGAGTTCCATGCTCAAATGTGTGTGTTTTCGTGCACGCTATATCGTTTTCCAACAGCAGGCGCCGCTATTGGACATTAATGTTCATACTTTCAAACGTTATGTTTCATTTCTACATTACAAAGCAGATGAGGACTGATGTTCTTGGGGAGTATGTAACACTGTCTGAGATGGCATGTTTGGCCTCGCTTGCTGGAGTGAAGAAACCTCCCCTAATCCGGTAGAGACGTGAGGCTGCACTCTGATAGCAGTTTCCACGTAGTTGAGAATTACAGAGTGGATGTTTTATTCATGAATGGGTCTAACCTGTAACCCCACAGTGTAATGTAGTAGCCTATGAAAGGCCGCTGGCCTTGGAAGTGATGCTAGGTAGTGAGCTCGTCGGCATGCTAACCGCACGGTGGAAGTTAGAGCCGACAAACACATTCTGTTGCCCCTCTTATTTATGGTTCAGAGAGAAACCACCATGTGGAGAAATAGATATATACAGCATGTGTGTATGTATATATATATATATATATATATATATATATATATATATATATATATATATATACACATATATATATATATATATATATATATATATATATATATATATATATATATATATATATATATGTATATATATATACTATAGTCTAGTTAAGGAGTACTATAATTAGACTATACAAAATTCACCATAGATAAGGTTGTATATCGTATAAAAACTCCAAACTGACTTATATTCTATTGGTGTGCACTCTTACTTATTTGTTACCTATTTGTCTATAATTTCTTGAAGCACGTTATACTAGTCAGTTGTGATTGTATTGTTATACCTGGGCTATGTTCTTTAGTAGGCCTATAATACTGGTTATTGGGTTATGGTGGTGTGTTTGTATATTTCTCCATAGTGTCAATACTTAAAGTGCTTTCCTGTGCTATTTGTCGCCTACTGTATTTCTCTATTATGTATTATAGGATGCCTACAGCCTGGAATCAACACCAGCCAGTCGGACAGGTTGTGAACTATTCATTCAGGTTTTAGAAGTCTTACTCAGGGTCCTTGTACAATGCAGCAGGACAAATAAACCCATTCTGAATTTCTATTTCTATTACAGTGAATAGAAGCTATTAGGGGATAATGGGTTTGGTGGTCCTCACTCAAGAACATTTGAAGATTTCTGACATAAAACTATAAAATAAAAATAAAAAGAAAGAGGACGCGAACGTTGTATTGAGGACAACGTCACGGTACGCCAAAGAGTATAATGTAGTAAGCAATGCATACAAACACATATATGGACCCTTGCTCGGCATATGCCCCTGCAGGGCTGCTGTGAACCAATTACCTCTTTGTCCTGGGCTACAAGCCAACAACCGTTCTCCTTCCAGCAATTGCCCTCAAGGTTAAGAAAAAAGAAATCCACTTCACACTTCCTTTATGCTTCGTTTAAACTGAACCAACAGGGATGGCACTGACCCAGAGACTCAGCGGGCCTGCAGATTTCCGCACTGCCCCGCTGTGACCTGCCCTTCGTCCTAACTTACGCCTCAATGAGAACGGCCCTCTGGCCTGCAGTGAGATTAAGTAGCCCGCTGTATTAAATTACTCTCCTAATAGAATAAACAGCATCGTTGTTGTTCTCATTATCATCGTTACAGGTTAATTACAGTAAGTCATCTGGGACACAAAATCTCCATGCTCGAGAATGTAAATTAAGGATTTGTTTAGCGAGTCTGACTTCATTAATTAAATCTGCCGGGTAACAAAAGCTTTTAAAAACTAATTTTTTTTATGATTTAATAGAGAGACTTCCTGGTTTTGTTTGCAGATTATTAATTTTGTAATTTTCTACATCAAGTGGTTACAGTGCATTAGCGCAACGTCCTGTTCTGAAATATTTGCTTTGTTTTTACGCAACCCAACAGGAACGGAAAATGTAACATTCGTGTAATGACAAACTGAGAAATAGTTTGACATTTTGGGAAATATGTTGAATTGCTTTCTTGCTGGGAGTTAGATGAGAAGATTGACACCACTCTCATTTCTGTCGCAGCTGGTTAGCCTAGCTTAGCATAAGCACTAGGGGAAAAAAGGGAAAACAGCTAATGTGGCTACGTCCAAAGGTATCTAAATATGGCTAGCAGCACCTCTCAATATGTGGTTTGTTTAAACCCTCCAAAAATCTAAAACTCTAGAAAGTTAGCGTGCCTTGACCGCCAAATAGTCAGATAACAACATTTAACGCCGTTGATTTTAGACACCGCCATGCTAGCTGCTTGCCACTGTTTCCAGTCTTTATGCCATGCTAAACTAACCAGTCTCTCGACTCCAACTTCATATGAGAGCGGCAATCGATCTTCCCATCTAACTTTTGACAAGAAAGTCAATATGCGTACTTCCCAACTACTTTTTTTAAAGGCCCAGTTCACCCAAGAGACTTTACAATTCAAATCAAATCAAGTAATAACACACCAAACCTTTGCTTTGCATGCTTGCTCGTGTCAGATCCTCCGACATGACCTGAATGCATTATTTTCCCCACGCATCTTTATTTCCCACTGCTGCTCCCGTGACCGTCATCTGATCTGCTGTAATTAGCGGCTGATGTTTGGTAAATCTGCGAGGCCGTTCGTTCGTTGGAGAAGGGATTAGATTCATCCCGTCTCGACGGACTCTTTGAATCGACGCAAATATCCCTTATCCATCTCTGTGTGCTCTCTCACGCGCTCCGTCGGCCGATCACAATGGCAATTCTCATTCCCTGTCTGCTAGACTGGCGAGGAAATATGAAACACATTTGGATGTCTCTCTCTCTCTTTAAGAGAAGGAACCCAAACAGAGTGACTTATTTTCAACTCAATAAAACCAATACCTTTGCCTGTCGTTCCTAATCAGATATGGTGTCTCTTTCAACCTTGTGCAGAGCGACCACTGAGCTCACACAATTTAAGCCCAAGGCTAACCCACTAACTCTGGAAAAAAGAAGAAGATGTATTTCCTCTACAGGCCAGTATGTGAGCGTGAGAAAACAATTCCTCCTTTCCCTGTATGTGCGGTCGAACCAGACAGACGGCCTTGACTCAACACATCGCTCTGCAAAATGAAGCTGGCAGATCAAAGAGTTCCAACAAAGAACAATATAATAAGGCAAAATAAGAGAAAACAACTTATTAGCAGGCTGCAAGTCAACGTGCATCGGTATTCTGGCGATGCTGCATGTAAGTATCTGCCTTTTAATTCTCCAGGTTACTCAGGTGTTCACTTTTTCTCTGCAGGTGTGCCCCGTTTCCTGACATATTCCAAAGTCTACTGGTGACTGAAGGTGTTTCCGTGTTTGGGAAAAGGCCGGACCCAACTGCATCCATATCGGCCTTTCAAGCCGAGACAAAAGATAATAACCTGCTGTTATCCTCTTTGATCCTGTGTGCTCGTCCTGTGTGCTGCATTGGACGAGACGGTTTCTCTGTCTTTTAAAGGACCACGCCGGTGTATTTGTGAGAGGCGAAGTTGAAATGACTTGTTTGCTCTGTCACCAACGCCGCAAAACCCAGAAATACTCAGTTTACCATTATACGAAGCAGACAAAAGCAGCAGATCCTCTCCCAAGAGGAGCTGGAAGCAGATAACGCGCAACATATTTATCTCAAATGATGAATCGATTATCACAATATTTGCTCATTATCTGCTTTATTGTACTTTTTCATTTATTTGCACACACACACACATACATAAAGAGGCCGTACAAACCCAGAATGTTTGAACATAGTTGTATGTTCTTTTGTAGGTTCATAGTTGTATTGTACAGGAGAGGTTAGAGGCCAGACACGGCTTATTATTAGATATTAGTCATTATCAAGAGTCAAGAAAAAGAAAAGAAAAAAAGACAGAGGATGGAATATTGTATATACCGTTATTAAATAACAATTTTAATCATAAAATGGTGTATTTTTTGTTTTTATTTGGGATGAACAGATAAAAAACAAAGATTGCATAATTCATCATTTATAGAAGCTTATGTGTACAAGTTGAGATGGATCACATTATGTATTTTCATTTTTTCACATTGCAGGCTGACATTGGCAGTCATTGCATGCACTTACAGGTGACTGAAACTTGAACTGTGTCATCAATCACAGAGACCACAAGGTCAGACGTTACAATTGTGTGGTTGTATGATGATGAGGATGATGATGAGGATGAATATGACGATGATGCAGTTACGATGCCGATTGATTGAAAAAAAAAGATGAAGGGTGGACTTTGTTGCCACATTATGATAATATGACTTGATAAGAATCAGCTTTAATCAGCTTTAATGGCCATGTAAATTTGCACATACATGGAATTTGACTCCGGTTTCACTTGCTCTTCGTACTTTTTTTTTTTCACAGGTTTCCAGTGTCTATTTATAGATTTGCATATCAAATGGATGTAAATAAAAAAAACACCGGATGCCTGAAAGAGTAGAAAGTGAATTAAAAGTAATTAAACACAGCCGCATGGTCTGCGTTATTAACCATAATGTTGAATAATGATTTGCGGTGGAATCTCTTAAACACGTTGGCGTGGTCATTTAATTCTCCACTATCTACGGTGCGTGTTATCATCATTAATATTATGGCCTTTGTTCCTCGTGGGTGTAGCCTCCGTCGGAGCGGAGAGGGGAGGGGCGGGGCGGGGAGGGAGGAGGCGTGCGTGTGCACGAGGAACGGGTACGTGTGACGTCACCGGTCAGTCCTTACCGTGAACGCCAAAATAAAACGGCTAAAAAATAAATAAAAAAAGAAGAAAACTTTTCTCTCGGACTCATGAACATGAGACGCATGGCGGACGGGAAGCGGAGCTGCGAGGGGAAGCCATCGTTTCTTCTCCGGGTTGTAGCCGTTGGTCGGCACGCGCCATTGTTCGCGTAGCGGAGGAGGCTTTTTTTTTCTTCTTCTCTCTCTTGCTCTCTCTCTCTCTTGCTCTCTCCCCCCCCTCCCTCCTTCCAGGGGTCGCGCGGAGCGAGAGCCAGCAGCGGGCTGTGTCACTTTAGCCGACTTGCTAGCTAAACAAGTCAAGTCGTGAGAAAGTGGAGCGGACGGCGGCTAACCGGGAGCGGACCCGCCGACACAGACCTATGCGACGGACAGCAGGTAAGCGTGCTCCCGCTCCCCGGCCTCGCTCAACCGAAAGACGGGGATTTTTGTTGTTGTTGTAATAGCTTATCTCACTCAAGTCCGACGTGTTTTCACCGCGACAACAATCTTGGGACTGCGACCGCTCTGCGCGTCCTCGTCCTCGGCAGCAGCCCGCATACGTAGCCTTCCCGTTTTAGCTTCTTTTGGCCCCTGAATCTCAAGGGGGTCGCATCTTAAACCCGCCGGGGCCCGGGCGTCTTGTTACAACCGGCTCGGCACCGGGCCCTACTTGTGTTTTTCATGTTTTTAAAGGCTGTGTTTGGTAACGTGGCCGATGCATATTGACACGCTATTGTGGAGAAGAAGGAGGAGAAGAAGAAGGAGAAGAAGAAGAAGGAGGAGGAGGAGGGGTACTCTAAAGAGGGGAGCGTCTACTTACTGTAAGGGTCTGCGTGCTAACCGCAAACATCTGTCCGGTTAAGAAGCGGCCATAACCGCCCGTCAGTGTTGCTGTCACGACCCGATCGAGGCCGAGGTTTGGTGCTTCAAGAGCCGCTAACAGAGAGAGAGAGAGCGGCGAGTCAAAGCCATCGGTGCGGTGTAGCAATGCGGTAGACCGGGGAGGAGGAGGAGGAGGAGGGGGGCGGTTTAGATTACCAAAAGGAACAGAGAAGGTGGGTAAGGTGATTGAACCGCTATTATTTATGTTTTGGTCGATATGTCACGGGGGTCACGGCTTGCTGACAGCTGCAAGAACCGGCCCCGGAGGAACAAGGTCAGACGTGGCCGGCGGAGCGTCGCTTCCTTCACGCTGTCACCCGCAGTGAGGAGGCTCTCTTCTTCATGCTCCTCCTCCTCCTCCTCCTCTTCCTCCTGCTCCCATGGGGCAGTGTGAAACCAGCCTGCCAGGTGAAGAATGGCACTGAATTATTCAGGCGCATGCTGCATGCGATCAGCGTGGCCCAGGAATGTGCATAGCTGGTGTTGGGGACAATGAGAGAGGCTCTCAAGAGGAGTGTGGCTTCCAGGAGAAGGGTCGCCTGCCCCAACGTGTTTCCCACAAATCAAAGCACCTGACATCATTATGCTTCCCAGTGTCCCACTCTGTTTCTAGAGCGAGTGGGACACTGGGAAGCATAATGATGTAAGGTGCTTTGCGGGAGGGGAAAAAGCAGTTGTCAGGCATCCTATTTATTTTGTAATGCTCTTTGTTTTCAAAAGATCAAAAGGAAAATAGTTGTGAAGATTGCCTCTGGCGGCTCTGAGCGAAGCCGTAATCTCCAATGTTTTGAATTGATGGGATTCGCTCGTGGCGCTTGTTTTTCTTCAACACCTCTTTATTCCGTTGCCTTTTTGCTAAAATAGTCTGCACGCTGGTGCATACATTATTGGGCATGTTTTGGGGTAGAACTAGGTCTTTATTCATGTCATGCGATGCGCTGTAAAGGAACAGACGTCACAAACACGTACAGTATATGAGGTTTCCACCTTTTTTATCCGACTGGCAGGTGGTAGTAATCTTTACCTCCCACACTCCTAATCTTTACCTCTCCTGGAGTAAAGCGGGTTGATAAACCGCTTGCATCATTTCTGTAAGTTCAGAATGTGAATGCATGAGTCCAGACCAGCATGAGCCAAGTATGTTGCAACAGCCGGGGAAACAAGTGAGGGGCGTTTTGTTCAGCATCCGCTGTGACCTTTTCAAGGTGTCTGGACACATTCATGCAGCCGTTGCGGGTGTGACACGAAGACTGTTGACGATATTTGTCCACTGCAAAAAAAGTAAAAATGGAAATGAGGAAGAGGCGGTTCTAGTCCCCAATCCAAGTTGAGGGCCTTGGTCCTTTATTTTGTTTATTTTAGGAATGAAGCATGGGGGTCGTCGACCCTGAGGCCTCCGGCGGCTCCGAACACGGCCCACATTTCTTTTGCTCTGGATCTCGAGCGACTCTAGAAAACCGACACGGCTGCAGTCGCAACGATTTGGATTCACAACTTTGTGAGATTTCTTGTGTCATTAAACTGGGCCGAAAAATAAACAAAACAGCGACGCTATTTCAGACCATTTCCACTGTAATTAGAAAAAGACAGGCTTCTAGTTTGTTGACCCAAGAGAGAGACAGTAAACGGATCTCTTCAGTTAGCGTGTGCATGTGTTTACAGGCGGCTGCTCGCACGTCTACATCCTGTGTTTTGTCCTCATTGGTTCCAATTTGTACTTTGTTTTGTTTCTGGTCTCGTACAAAATACGGCATAATGGAAATAAACTGTATAGTGTACAGATGATTTGAACATGGATACAGGCAAAATATAGGGCCTTGTTGATTTTAGAATAAAGCCTCAAATCGGGTTCCACCCCCTCTGATTTGAACCCTTTTCTCCATCTTTACAATCCTCTTTTCTTTCCCCCCGGCTCAGCCTTTGTTTTCTTCAGCAGGCCTAAGCAACTCACTATAATCCTCTTGCAAAATATGCATATAAATGGAGACCCTTTTTATTCCTATCTGAAATGCTTTCACTGTATTCACAACTTATTTTTTTTCCTCCCTCCTTTTTGTTTTTACCACTGTTATTTTTCCCTCTGTTGCCTTCAACTGTAGCGCCTTTCATCTTCTCCCACCCTTCTATATGACCTGCCCCGCTTGTCTAAAGCTCTCATGTCGCTTGCATTAGACAGCCCATGTCTTTGGCTTTTATTTATTTATATCTATCTCTCTATCTATCTATCGCCCACCCCTTTTTTCTGTCTCTTCTTTTCTTTGTTAAACCCACAGGGTGCTGTTCACCCTCTCTGCTGCCTCAGTTTCTCTCCTGGCGCCGCCCAGGATGACTGACAGTCATCAATTGAACCTGTCCGTGTGTCTCACCCTCCCTTTCTCCTGCCCCACCCCCCTCTCCCCCCTTCCCTGGCTCTCCTCCTCCTTTTTGTTTAGGTGAGTGATGGAGACGAGAGAGTTGACCGTGTTAGCTGGCAGCTTCGTGAGTTTCCAGCTTCTCTTCTCGGTGGTCAGCCCGCGTCTCTCAACCGTCATCACACCGGGTTACGGACGGCTGCCCGCCACCAAGCTCACGGAGTGGAACTCCAGGTGTGCCACTATTCATTTTATGTTCTACTTATTTCATCTGTTGAATGCTGTCACGGTTCCAAACATGAGCGACCAGCGACCAGCACCTCTAAAGCTCACTCTCTGTGCAAACATAAAGAGCTGCATCTTCATGTTGACTAAACGGGCACAAGATAAGTATTCATCATCGCATCTGACTCTCGGCAGGGAAGCAAATAAGGTACTTCCCAAAGTGTAGAACGATACAAAAACACTATAATCTCTTACCAGCCGAGGCTCGTTGTGATGTTCAACACACAATAATAAACAGCAATTTAATTCTATCCCACGGAAAGGTTTTCGCCGTGGGTGCCAGGTCACATGGGAACCGGATGCGTCGATACCTTTTTTCTTTAATGCAACAATGATTGTTTTTAACAGGCAACATAGGGATCTCACTGTCAGAAACTGTGTTGACGCCTTTTTTAAAGTCTGAATGTCTGAACCTGCAAAAAGAACCACTCCTATATTGGATGTGACCGACTTTATGAAGGGAAAGGACACCATGATCTTTTTGCCGTTATAGTTTTCTTTTTGACGGGCACACAAAAGAAAACCCGTGATACTCCCGTAGACCTGCTGAGACGCACCTCCCTACAAACATGTCGTTGCGTAACGTTCCAACGCCGTGACCCGACTGCGCTGACCCGCGTTGAGCAAACAGCCCCGATGTGCCTCCGCTCATCGCCGCTCCACGCAGCTGTGATGTGGACCGCCGTGGTTTTAGGTTTCAAGCTCGAAGCGGGTGAAGTTCAGAGGGCAATGGCTCTTGGTTGCATAACTTCTCCCCCGCTCACTCTTTTTTGTCTCTTTTGCCGCCTGCCAGTTACTCACAAATAGGCATTCATTCGTGTGGCTAGAGTTTGCGTTCGCCTTTCTGTCCTCATGTGAAAAGTACAGGGTGTATTCACCAATGAATAGTCCCAAAACAACCAGGCAAAGGCCAAGCACTGATGCCTCACTTCAGAGTGGCCTGCTGTTGCATAACAGGCAGCTCTCGGTTTGTCAGCGGGTTGTTTATGTAACCACGACTTAAGTGCAAGGGGAAGAGAGAGCGTTTCCAAAGAGGGAGCTCGGTATTGAAGCGCAGACTGCTGGGGATATCTGTGTCTTTTCTCTTCTTTTTTTTAATGAAGCCTTCTTTACAGGCCGAATTGGAAACTCCTCAATGCGAGAGATTCGCGTCAAGTCCCTCACGGGGTGTTTGGCCAAGTTCCTCCACGGATGTTCCACATTTAGACTCTTCTCTGTGATTCAGCGGTAATACTAATCTCGTCCAGTCACACGGGGGCCCATCTGTAGAGCCAGGCTTTGGCCGGGGCGGACGGGGACTGCTGTTCCACCTCGGCGCTGCGTGAGGACAGTGTGGTCAGGGCCTCCTGAATTATCTCTATCAGTCCAACAGATAACCACTCCAAAGGTCAGGTGGAGAAACCGTATCAGGCCTGATAAAGAAGTAGTAACCGCCACGTGGACTCTAGGGTATAAAGGAGATGTAATTAAATACTTACTGTATGCGAGCACGTTTATCATGACACTGGAGACATAATCCGCCTCTGTTCCCGGCTCCGGGTTCAATCCCTGGACTGGGCAGGGCCTTTTCTTTTCAATGTCAAATCAAATATGCTGATCATAAAATCTGATTTCTATACGGGATCAGTTGAAGCTGGATGGAGTTTACATGATCCTATGTGGCGACTCCCTAACAGCCGAAAGAAGAAGAAGAAGAAACAACTTGTTTCGTCCGTCATCATGTTTACCACGGTGTTCTTGTTTGTGTGTGCGTCCCCAGGTTGGTGTCGACGGTGCACGCGCTGGTTGTGGGCTTGTTCTGTCTGTACATCCTGTGGTTCGATGACGTCGTCAACGCCGATCCCGTCTGGTAAGAGGAACAGAAAGCAGAGCGCCAGCGCTAACGTTTGAAAAGCGGTCGCCGGCGGCGCACCGACTCGCGTGCATCCTCGTCTGGTTCTGACTGATTACATCTCACCAAATGAAAAACCAAGTATTGCAGGCAACTGTTCAGCCTGAAATGTTTCATTCATAAATAAAATGTTCAACGACATTAGTATAATCTAATTAAATAAGGCTGGAGGACATGTGACATGAACACAGAAGCAGTTCTGCTGCACTCTCATTGAGAGGAAAAAAAGCTAAACTACCGACACACTATGCCTTGTCATTTTGGCAGGCGTAAAATAAATAATGCTTTTAGGAGAAAACCCGTCTCCTCACATCTGCCTCTTCAGACCGACAGCCCCGACTCGCTCACAAGGGAAGGTGGGAGGTAGTGAGGGAACCGTGGGCTTGGTGGTTAATACCTTTTTGGAGAGATGGCGACGGCGTTCCCTTCATCCTGATGATAGAGGGGTGGTGGTGTTGGAGGAGGGGATCTAATTTGTCAGAGGAGTCTCCTGAGACAGTGTTTCCCCCACCGTTATAATAGGGGGGCGGGGCGCCCCCCTGAAGAAACCCTCCGCCCCCCTGTAATTTTCTCGACAGCGCCAGATCACAAGTCGTCATTTAAGTTTCTCTTTCATATAGAACAGGTCTACACCTTGTTCTGTTATTAAACAAACTAAACGGCCGTATTTTATTGATCTTATCCACACACAGCTTGTCATTTCGGTCTCTACATGGTCGCGTTAACACTTCTCCTCTGCATCGCGCACAGCGGAGTTCCGCCCCGATGCGCACAGACAGGTGAGCACACAGCAGCGGACAGAGAGCGTCGAGAAATATGTCGCGTGAAAAGCTATATCTGCGTTTTAAACGCTCCCAGGGTGAAGATGGCAACAGCAGCTCTCATCAACCGGAGTTCTCCTCGCACCGGAGCAGCTCTCTGAACCCGGAGCAGCTCTCCTGCTCCAGGTGAAGGAGACAAAGTGCTCGTGTCTTCTACCAACAATGAGCTGCTGGCTTCACATATTACAGAAGTACAAAGTACACGGATATAAAACTCAGTCATTAATAAATATATGGAGAAAAGCCTGTACTTTCGGGTAAATGGTTACGTTATGCCGTTAACAGGTTACGCTTGTGCATGTGCGAGTCGCCGACTTTTGGCTCTTTGCCAGAAGTCTCCGTGACGTCCTTCCTGCTGCTGCGTGTCTCAAAACAGAAAACAGATCTCAGATCAACGTTGAGCATGAATTGTATCAAATCTACAACCCGTTTATAAAGATGTGTAGAGGCTCACTGCTCCACTAATACTGATGTAACCTGATGCTCACATATCTGCACTCATTCTGTTTTGTTTGGCAAAAAAAAAAATAGCTTATTGTTTTCCACAATGAGCTATTTAGTAGTAACTAAATATTAGTTATTTTTTTGCACAGATATAACTTTATTTTCATTGTTCTAAGTGATTGCAATTTAAAAATAAAAAATTGTCTGATGGAGCAATCTGATTTACTTGAAAGTGATTTCTTTATTCTGTTATTTCTAAAAGCACAGATGGAGTCACAAAATGAAGTTATTTACAGAAAAAGTTTGAGAACCACTACTTTAAGTGTTTGTGTCGCTGTCGCCGACTCCCCCCCGAAGCTGTAAACCTAGGGGAAACACATTACATTACATTATGTATAATGTAATGTAATGTAGGGGAAACACTGTGAGAGCTGTAGATTCAGAGGATTTAGGATTTAGCCTTTGATTTTTGCCTTTACTGTCTCCTCTCCCTCTTTCTGCTACTGCTGACTGCCTTATTGGCATCAATGAGTTCAGATAAGAGAAATGGTAATCCCCCCCCTCAATTATCTCAATCTTTAAAAAAAGCATTTCTCCTCAGCTCTCCGTCTCTCACTTCCCCATTATATTCCACTTGTCTTCTTTCTCTCTTTCCCCCTCTGTTTCACTTCCTCTCTGTCTCTCAGACTAGAATCCCTCCATCAAGGCTCCTTTTCATAGCAAACAGCAGCCTAGTGCTCTAAAGCTCTCTTCATATGGACCCTCGTATGACCATGTGTGTTTCCTTCCCCTCTCTGGCTACACTTGCCCTCGTCACCCAGCTGATCCCCAGCAGTCTCCCTAAAGCCTCACAAGCTTCTCTTGTTGCCAACATAGTGGTGCAAGCGATAATTCTCCCGTCAATCTGATTGTATTACAGCATCATTAAGACCCGTCACACAGCGGCATTGTTCTGCTCCGGTAGCTCAGAGGCTGATCGCAAAAAAACAACAACCGCAACAACAACCCCGCATTGTTTTCAGCCTCTATCGGAGTGTCACTCTCTGGCAGCACAGGCCTGCGGCTGTTATCACGACCCAGTCGGGTTAACGAGCGCCGCTGATACGTCTCCCGATTGGTTTATCTGGACCCGACAGTAACGCGCGCACGGCAATATGAGCAGGGTGCAAATGTCAGGGTCGCGCTGGGTTGAGATATAATATTTAACCTCCAATATTCCAGCACGTTTTCACCACCCCTCCCGGGTTCGGGGGAGAAGACGTTGGGCCGCACGCCGCAAACGTTTTTTTGCGTTCTCATGCAGAAATGCCTTTTTGCTATTCTTTTGATAAATTCCACCTGTTCTTTGCGGGCTGTGATTTGATGATCTGTGACCCAAAAGCAAAAAGATAACTTTCATGCCATGCCGTCAGAAGTTAGCACACAGAGACCAAACTAACTGGGTTTCTTCCCACAATTTATATATAAAAAAAAAAAAATGGGGGCTCATAAAAGAAAATGCGTCAGCCGGTGTATTCTATACATTTCCTGCTCTACTCAGGTTGGTTTGTAGCGCTTGATCATAGCAGCGTGAGGAGTCATTGGTCACCGACTCATCCGTCGTGGACGCGTCTCAGTCCAGAGACTTTTTCTGTGTTTCTTGTCTCGGTTGTCAACTTTTAGTTTCATGCAGCTCCCCCAAAAAAGCCCACGCAGTGTAAGGAGCCATAACTGAGATGGGAGGCGGTTAAGGGAAAGTGGCGGGCTGAGATGAATGAAGCGATGGAGCAGAGTCCGTTACAGGAGACGTTCCACTGAACAACCTGCAGACCGAGACGCAGCATTTCCAGAGCGGCGACTGAATTGCTATCACGTTGATTTAAAAAAAACTCATGCTTATAGAATATTAAAGGTAATTGGCAAATGACGCCCATCAAACTGATATGGTCAACTTTACATAATTTTTTTTTGCTTTCATTAATCAGATGAAGGCTTGATAATTCTTGCATGCTTTTTTTTTTTATTGTCCCCCTGCAGAGAAAAGCTATGACCACTTAAAGTGATGTTAGTTCTTGAAGCGGGGTTGTATGAGGTACTTCTCCATAATCGATGCATTTCTTACAGCAGACGGGAGCAAAGCTGTCTACTGCTGTGGACGGAGGCAGCAGAAGTTTATTTTAGGCACCTAAAAAGAATCTCAGATTAAGTGTACGCTATAATTTATCTCTTTACCTTCTTGCTCTTAGAAAGCCCTTTTCCTCTCTGAATAAAACCGGTTTCTACGCTCTCTTCAAAGCCACAAGACTCCTTTTGGACAAAACAGTAACAGTTTGTGTTATTGTGACTTTTTTTTTTTTAAACACAGAACTAACTCTTTAAAACACTAAATTCACACTAGAACTAGCCGAACCAGCAATTTCCGGGCTCTGCGAGGTAAAATGGCGTCTTTTGAAGAGAGCGTAGAGAACGGCTTCAAGGTGGAGCGGTGAGAATGTCCTGAATCGAGCGGGACACCGAGACTATCGATGTCTGATTGGCCTCCGTGCTGCTACTCCTGTCTGCTCGTCCAAGCTGGGGACGTGAGACACTCGTGTACTGGAGGTACTAATACACGGACTATGGAGAAGTACCTCATGCAAAACAAATCTAAACTGAAATAAGAGAATGTGACAAGTTCATATAATAATATTAATACTCACTTTATTTATCTAGCACCTTTCAACCTAGAGTACAAAGTGCTTTCCACATCGAAAGATTTACAGAATACCAACAAAATAATACAACATCTGAAACCCACGTCATCACTTCCTGTGTAAAGGACTCCACATCTCTCTCTCTCTCTCTCTCTCTCTCTCTCTCTCTCTCTCTCTCGCGTCAGTCCAGGCGAGCGTGGGTTTACTGTCCCTCTAATTTACTGGAGCTGATGTGATTATCGCGAGGCCTTTGGACTCTTGTGACGGCAGACTCGGTTAGGTGAGAGGAGGGGCGCGTTATCCAATCTCACATTTGCCCGCTGCAGAGGTAAAGCGATACATCTGATCCGCTAACGGGAAGAGCGCTCTCTCTGGAGCGTAACCGACACGGGGTCAGACGCGTAATCGTAGCGAAAGACCGGGCGCGCCTCATGGACAAGGTGCGTTCAGGGTCACCTGGTGGGTGAGGTGAGCTGTCGTACACGTGGGCTGTGGCGCATATGCACGTCTGTGCAGTGTGGGCATCCTGTTACACACACACACACACACACACACACACTCGCCATGCGATACATTGTGACTGAGGGCGGGCTCGGTTGTCGCCTCCTCCATTGTCGTCTCACACACATAGATGGTGTTTGTGCAGAAACCCCCCCAAAAAAGTGAGATCCGTTTGACGTGTTATGTAGACGCCACAAACCAAGCCTTCAATCCAATCAAGACCTCGCCGTGTCTCACAGTGAGCACATCAAGTCAACGCCAGAGCGAGCGCTGGAGTCACATCACAGATTATCGATCGGAGCCACGCGCTGCTCGCTGCTCCCAGACTTTTCTAGGAAAAGCGACTCCCCCCCCCCCCCCCCCCCTCGCCTCTCGTTGTTTCACATCGTGTTCTCTGCCTTTCCACAGGGGCGACCCCAGTCTCGTCAAACTAAACGTGGCCATAACCTGTGGTTACCTCCTTTACGGTGAGCTATTTGTGTTTGTTCTGCTGTTGTCTCTCTCTGTCTCTCTGTCTCTGTCTCTCTGTGTGTGTGTTATGTTTGAACCTTTTTTCTTTTTGCTTCTCCTTGAAGTAAATTGATTAGTCACCAAAACACCAAAAGCTCTTTTTGGATCGAATGCCTTGTCGGCTGCAAAAGAGGCCGGCAATCTGCACTTTGCCATGTGACCTTTTTCAAAGGGGAAAAAAAACATTGAACATGTCCAAAGGAAAGATACCGGGGATAAAGCCCCGTTTGTGGAGCGTTTCGTCTCTGGGCTTGAATGTGTCCCACGTTGGCACAGAGCCGCCGCTCTCTGCCTTTTCACGCCGGCTACGACCGTAACCGTAACCGCTCTGACCGGCATGTCCCTCTGTCCTCTAGACCTCGTGCTGCTGGCCTGTAACTGGAGCACCATGGGGGACGGCTTTTTTGTCTGTCACCACTTGGCGGCGCTCTATGCTTACGGATACGTTTTGGTGAGTCCATCACTCCTCCAGCCCTCTGGGGCCCCGAGTGTTTACACACTTTGTTATTCTTATATAGTGTGTGTGTGTGTGTGTGTGTGTGTGTGTGTGTGTGTGTGTCACTTTGCTCTGCAGACACGAGGCGTGCTTCCCTATTTCGCCAACTTCCGCCTCATTTCAGAGCTGTCCACGCCGTTTGTGAACCAAAGGTGAGGCTGAATAATCCTGATTCTGGTTAACAGATGATCGTTTCTAACCAGCGTCTTCTCCCTCCCCAGGTGGTTCTTCGAGTCGTTAAAGTACCCGCGCTCGCACCGCCTGGTGGTGATCAACGGCGTCGCCATGGCGGCGGTGTTCTTCCTGGTGCGCACCGCCGTCATGCCGTCGTACTGGTCCAGCGTCTTCGCCACCTTCGGCACGGAGGCGTTCGACAGGCTGGGCCTGGCCGCCCAGGTGGCCTGGATCACCTCCTGCATCGCCCTGGACATCCTGAACATCATCTGGATGTACAAGATCGCCCGCGGCTGCTACAAGGTGCTGACCGGGCGAGGCGGGCGAAAGCCCAAGGACGCCGCCGCGGCGGAGAAGGAGGCCGCGTTGGAGGGGAAGCAGGTCAACAACCACGCGGACTAAAGAGAGAGAGGGGCGTTGCAGCGATGGGACGCGAGGACACGGACATGAGCGGGCGAGGCGAGGCTGGAACCCTCGCAGCCTCTCTCTGTCTGTCGCTCTCGCCTCGGCGTTCCTCCCGCCCACACCCTCCGATCCACCAATCGCAGCCCTTGAATCTTCTAGTAGGCCCGACACGAGACAGAGAGAGCGGCCCCGGCCTTTTTGCGGCCTCCGTGTCAGCCCTGCCAAGGCGACGGCTCCCCGGTCGCAGGCGACGAGGTAGAGCAAGCACATTTTAAATCCCCCCTCCCCCAACTGTTTTATCTCCTCCTCTCATCTCCTCTCATGCTTCGACTTCAGCCAAAGCCCGGTCCTCTGAAGTGCCTGCTAACGGCAGGAAAAGCAATAAAACGTGGAGGAAACGAGCTCGCGAAAGTCCAACAGAGTCCGACAGTCCCGGAGGCTCCTCCCCCCCCCCCCCCCCCCCCCCCCGTCCCCCCCCCCCGTCCCGCGGGGCGACTCCCTCGCATCCGATCCGTGCGGCGTTTTGTGAATCTAAAGGGCTCTTGTCTTAAAACTCATCAGACCTCACAAGAAAGACAAAAAACAAAAAAAAGAGACAGAAAAACACCATAATGCCTCTTCTACAGTATCACCTGCTGTGGCCTCCGTCTGCCGATATCACCAGCCCTGAAAACCCCAACATCCTCAACTCCTCACAGGACGATTTTGCCTTTTCAGTATTCATCGTGTCGGCATCACTGTGCAGTGAATCCACATTGCATCCATGGCAACCCTCTGCCTCACTGGAAACAGGGCGGCACCGTCCAGCTCGACACGTTCGTTTTTATTTTTATTTGTTTTATGTTCTACCTCTCCCCCCCGCCTTACAGAGTCTGTTAATCAACTTGTTGATGTCATTTTCTTTCTACTGTAAAGTGTTTTTATTTTTAGCCTTGAAGACGTTATCTGTCGTGATGTCACTATTCAAGGAGACGTCTTCCTCCCTTCTCTCCTTCCCTTTTTTCTCTTCCCCCTCGGCTGATGCTCTGAAACAGAGCGCTATCTTTCGCTTCTCCTTTTTGTTCTCAGAGATTCTGAGACTAGTTTAGGAAAGGAGGATACAAACTATTGTATCTGATGCGCTTCTCAAACACTCGTACGGTGCTCTTTTTCCTTTCTTTTGCTTTGCAGAATGTCAGCAGTCTGAATGCTAGAAATATGACATTTTTTTAAATATCAAATTCATTAATTAAGACGTACCAATCCGTGACAGACGAGATCAACGGGGCAATCTGCATGTTTTTGTTTCTTTCGTGTATAAACTGTAAATCATCACTACACAGCATGGTAAGATTGACGTATTAGTCACGCTGGATGAGTAACATTTAGATATGATTTAATCTAACGCTTAAAGGAGGGCTGGGAGTTTTAGTCTTCCAAACCAGTCGGTGTGTGTTTTTTTTCTCGGCGCGTTCTGAATGCATGCGTGTTGCTTTTGATTCCTCTCTCCTCTCCCCGCATGCCTGTACAGTATCTACACATCGCGTGGCTCGACACGCGCGTCACTACCGCGTTCTCCGGACGCCACTCGGGTTCTAACCAATCCGACGAGCTCTCGGCGGGACGGCAGCGACGACACCGCTGACGTCTCCACGGACACGAGAGGAGCTTTCAGATTCACGAGAAATGTGCTGGCACACGTGGACTCCTGTTTCTTCCTCTCTTTTTTTTTTTTTTTTTTTTAACTTGAAGGCGCCCTCCACCGTTTCTTTTTTTTAGCAGCTTTCCTCCTTTAACGTCGTGGGACTCAATCAACCATTTTTTATTTATTTTTTACTCTGATAATTGACACATTGTAGCCAAGTTTCCATCCAAAAGTCTGCCAGAACACGGCAATGAATGCGCGTGGACATCGGGAGCCGCTCTTTTCTACCGTACACCGTTACGGAAGAACCGGGTGCGGGATCTTTTTTAAAGAGCCAACATGAGTTTCGATCACATCAATTTTGTTTTCCCGGATCGATTGGAGGAAGGGTAGCGTCTCCACGCGTATCTTCCTCATCTCTTTGTCACACACGAGCATGAACTGTTCCACCAAAGCCGAATGTTTTTCAGTTGGCTTGAAAAACACTTTCTGTCCTCCTTTTTTTTAATTTATTTTTAATTCCACGCTCTCTACAACCTACATCACCCACAATGCAACCCAACCGCTGACCGCTCCGTCAGATAGTCAGTGTGCGCTGGTAGCGGCTAACGTAGCGCCGAGGCCTCAAGCAGAGATGAGGCTGTAGCTTTTTCTTCTTTTTTCTTTTTTCTTTACCCCCGCACACACACACACATCTAGACTTTTGATGTGTCAAATTGGTGGAGCTGCCCTTTAAGTCTTTGTATCTGTAGCTGGATAGGTGCTCGTCTGAGAACTTTCACTGTGGAACGACAAAGCACACTCCCTGTGGAGCGATGACTCAGCGATCTCCTGTTTTTCTGTCTGTCGCCGCAGGGGGAGGAGCTACAGCACCTCGTGCCTTTTTTTTGGTTTTAGTTTTTTTTGACCCAATACGGTGGACGCGTTGCAGTTTGGATCCGCATGACTTTCTAATGTAATATCCTGTGATTTGTCTCCCCTGTGTCCCACATGTATACTCTTTGTATATATTTTTATAATCTGCCTGCACAACGATTTAATCCGGCCAAGTATTATAATCCAAAACTGATCCCTCTTCTCGGGGAGTTTTGATGTGTTGAGTTCTACGCGTGGGGGTACGTCTCCAATGAATGTCGTGGTTGGGTTATTAGTGGCATTAAGACGGGCCCGCAGTGTCCGAGGCGAAAGTCCAAAAAAAACAAATATATATATTTGTGTTTTTTTGGACTTGGGAGAATATACAGGTAGTCGAACGGGGAAAGGCAAGCATCTCTAAATGTTTGTCCGTGGGGGGGAGGGGCTCCTAAACTCAAAGCTGTGAATAGTTGTAGAATTAAAAACAATAAAAAATAAACTAATCGGTCACGCGACTCTGTGATAATAATAATCTGACTCCGCTGTGGGAGTATTCTTCCTGCGGCAGCATCCTGCACTTTTCTTTCTCCCCGGGGCTCGTGCACAAAGCTGGAAAGAATAAAATAAAATCTAAGAACTTTCGGTGTATGCCGCGGACCGGACAAACCGAGAGTTGTTTCTTTTTGTACTCGTCAGGGTTTTCTACAGAGTTAACGTCAAGACCTGATATTTGTGCCGTTTGGGGACGCTCGAAAGAATCCACGAAGGAGTCGACGACGAGGCTGCTATCGTAAGACCGTGATCTGTATTGTATCAGGTTAGAACAACCACATTGCCTTTGTTTCTTTGGGGAGGCCAACGTTCATTATGTAACATAATGAATATATTTAAATATAAATATATATATTATAATGGTATATACAAATCTGTATATATCCGTGATCAAGTATTGAAACCATGATGCACACTACTAATTCAAACTTCTGTTCTGGTCGTGTGTTGTGTCCCGTGTGGATGGCGGGGCGTCTCTTCTCTTAGGTACATCATAACAGAGCTGCATCAGAATCTGGTACTTAAACGGTGTACATATCCTCTGTCGGTCTTCTCAAGGTCACGCGTTTCTGTTCCTTAGACTCCTTTTCCATGTCGTCCGATGAACAATGACGGGTTGGATTCCAGTGCGGTCGGGCCATTTGAATAATGATTTACTATGACTGGAAAAAAAATAGCTGACAAACTGATGGCATACCTTTTTTCTTTTTTTGTTATATATTCTTTTTTTTCTCCGCCCCCCTCCTCCCTCATGTTCTGTCTGTTTTTATTTAGTCTTTTTAATGCAATGCAATTTCTTGTTCTGATCCGTCTTTCTTTCTTTCTGGAGATTTTAAATGTGAAACGGCCTACACTACACGCAGGCCTGGTGTTTTTGTCTGAGCGTTACTTTGACTCGGGATCGTCGTCGTCCACAATGACCACTACTAATGATCATGTAATTGTAGTGCTGAGACCTACTTGAAAGTGTTGCTCTTCAATAAAGTTGAAGGCAAGAGGAAAAGGTTGACTCGACTCTTTCATTTTGACAGGTAAATGTTTATACTAACCACATCCTTTTTTATTTTATTTTTACTTTTGCTCCAACTCATCAGATTCCTCGGTTGGTGGAGCGATGATGTCAGCATGGGAATGTCCGCCTGTGTTCGGGGTAAATCATCCTGACAGCCGCTCCAGTCATCCGCCGGCTGTGGGCTGGTGGTACGACGCTTCTGCTACTGAGAGCTGGCACCACCGCTCCATGTTTCTCTTTTCCTTCAAGGTGTGTGTGTGTGTGTGTGTGTGTGTGTGTGTGTGTGTGTGTGTGTGTGTGAGATATTTAACACAAAAAGGGAAAAGGTGAAGCACAGACTTGAGACATTCAAAATGAGATGAAAGAGTGAAACGAGAGGATTAGAAGGAGCAGGAAAAAGGAGAGCTTTGAGCCACAGTAGGTCTGTGATTGAAACCATTGTGTGTGTGTGTCTGTTTGAGAGAGAGATTTAACACACAAATGGAAAAGGTGAAGCACAGATATGAGACATACGAAACGAGATGAAAGGGTGAAACGAGAGGATTAGGAGCGTGAAAAGGGAGAGATTTGGAGAAGAGAGGGGAGGTTTGAGCCACAGTAGGTCTGTGATTGAAACCATCGTGTGTGTGTGTGTGTGTGTGTGTGTGTGTGTGTGTGTGTGTGTGTGTGTGTGTGTGTGTATACGTACCACTCGGTCAAGGGGAGCTTGTTCAGAAGCCGTGCCTGAGGAGCTTTACCAAACATGGTCACATAACAGAGACTCAATGAAAATGTTCCTCCTGCACACATTCGTGGTGTGAGCTCGCCGCTGGGTTTCACTCACCCACAGAGGGGGAGAAGGGGAGGGAGGGGGGACGACGACGACACATCATCACCTGCGCGTCGTGTAGTCACAGAAAACACACCTGCGTGTTACAAAAACACACACACCATCTGTCGTCGACCCGACTCGAGGCGCACGCCCGCGTTTCCGGCTGATTCTCTGCCGTCTCCCCGGTGTTTACCTTCCTCTCCGCTGTGTTTGTAACTCGGTGATCTCACGCCTCGTCTCCAATATCCCCGCTTTTTAGTTTCTGCCGTGTGAGAAAAACAAATTAGATTTTTAGGGATATTCCTATTTCAGGAGGAATTTCTACTGGAGACCGTTCCCAGACTTGGGGAAACAAAAACATACCGAAAAATCAACATTCCAGACTTTTGGAGCGGCTATAAACGGAGCTGATTTTACAAGGTGCTTAAAGCCCCGGCCAGAGTCGACGGTAACGGATTTCAAACCGGTTTGTTAACGAGCACCTCACTGTTACAGACTCAGATGTCACGAGGCCGTCCTGAGGGCCGAGAGGCGTTCAGGGCATTACGACTCCTCGGCGCCACAGAGTGGAGGATGAGTGACATTTTAACACATCTTCAGGTAGCGCTAACTATAAGTTCAAATTGGTTAAAATGCAAGTAGTAAAGGTTTTAGTTTTGGTGTAAGCGCTGACTGAAGTCAGCTGAAGTTCAAGGACTGAAAGGAGTCGAACTGTCAGTCGAAGCGTCGGCGATGAATTGAGCCGGAAGTGTCGACTGCGTAAGTCCTGAAAGAAATCGTTGTCAATATAAATTTGTAAACAAAACGTTAAAAAAAACGATGTCAGTTGAAGTGGAAGTTTAGATGTCAGTTGAAAGAAGCCGTGTGTGAGCAGTGAGTTCTGGGAGCCAGAAGAGTTGAAGATGATTGATTTCGTTCAACCTTTCGGGTGAAAAGAAGTAATTGAAGTGGAAGCACTGAAGGGAGTGGATATGTCAGTTGAGTTGACGTGTAAGAGATGAATGGAGGGGAAACACAAATATTAATGGATAACATGCTAATAATGTAACCAGTGAAGGCGGCAAAGTTGTCGGTTGAATGGTAAAAGATGAACGCAGTTGAAGAGATGAGAATGAATGCAGTCGATGCGTGAATGGAACTTCAGTTGACGAGAATTGTGTTTGAACAAAATGAGGTTGTTTGAGCCGAAGAAGAAGTTTAATTTCAACCAACCTTTTGTTGAGAGGAGAAGGCCTGAGACCCGAAAGGGTTGGAAGCGTCGAACGAGGTATAAGTGGTGAGAGAGCGAGAGGTGAAAGCAGTGAAAGAGTCTGAAGATTAGTGCCGCTTGAATGTCAGCTGACAAGAAAGTGTGTGGGCCGACGGACGTGTCGGTTTGAGAATGAAGCAGTTGGAGTTCGAGTCGTTGACATGCAACGAGGTGGAAGTAGTCGAAGTGTCAGCCCGGCTCCTCTTCGTCAACCGAGTTGACGGAAAAGCCAGCTTTGTTTGACGCTCCCTTGTCCAACTGTAGCGACGAGGTTGGAATTGCGATGCCGCGAACTCGGCCTTCACGACTCCACACGCGTTGCGCGGCATCGCGAGGACTTCTACCATAAATAGCCAGACAGGAGTCTGAGCGGGGGGGAAGCGGCTTACTGTGGAAATGCCCATCTACATTTTTCTGAAACTGCACTAATCTCCATCTCCTCCCCTCCTTGTCCCCGTCTGTGTTTTTGCATCTTGCTTCCTAAAAGGTTTGAGTCCTTGAATCTCTCTGTGTGTGTGTGTGTGTGTGTCTCTGTGTGTGTGCCTGCAGCTTGTCAAACGTCATGACTCACACCTCCGTAACACCACTTGTCTCTTCGTTCAGCCAGTCCCGTCCAATTATCCATGTCTTTATTAGAAATAAGAAATTGTAAAAATCACCAAACGGTTAAACTGGCCACCTGAGCCGAGCTCTGGAATAACGTGCCGTCATAAAAGCCTCCTCTTGTTAATACAGAGCACATCATCACAGGCTTCCACCCTCCATTTGATAAAAGACATGTGACACTTTTTACTGCGTTCCCCCTCACCGCCGCCGCCGTTTACTCACCGGCTGCCATCCACATGACGTTTTGCAACACAACACATGTATCTGGAGGCCGGGCGTCAGATGGATGTGTGGCCAACGTAAACAGCAGAAGCCACCGCGCGGTAAATATCTGACTGGTCTCTTATTTTTAGTGCGAGGGATTCCTCTTTCACAGGACGTTACATCTCTAGGCCACTCCTTCCTCCCATCATGCCCAAATAAAGTGTCCAAATTCCATGAGTGTGCTGCTTCTTCTTCTCCTCCTCCTCTGTGAAATGTTTATAAGACTGTGTGTGTGTGTGTGTGTGTGTGTGTGTGTGTGTGTGTGTGTGTGTGTGTGTGTGTGTGTGTGTGTGTGTGTGTGTCGACGAGCATGAATATTTTATGCTTTGATAAAATACTACTTGGTGCAATAGAAAAGTTAAAGGTTCTGCTATATTGAAATGGTACGAGGAGGGAGATTAACCAGTCTAGTGCGACGTTGCTGTGTTTATTTATTTAGTTTGTTGTACTTATTAGCTGGTTATTGGTGCTCTGATCTCATCGGGGGCCATAAAAAGACTGAGATCATGTGTCCAAATTCCAACTGTGCCACAGCATCAATGCAAAAACTTCTTCTCTCCTTTTCATCATCAGTTTGACCGTTCAGTCTCTTCTCCACATGCCAGGTGGTCATTCTGGTCCAAAAAAAAGGTACAATTCCAAGATACTTAGTCTTAAAAGATGTCTAAATCTGCACCGTGTGTAGTTACAGCATCTAAATCGCCGCTTGGCCGTCTGTTCAGTGTTTACACACAAAGTGAAGCTCCAGCTGCGCGCCGTGAACACAACGCCTCGGCCGCCTGTGGCCCTTCGGCCTCAACGGAAAATGAAATCGCTTTCATTCAATAGCTTTTCACCACCAACCCAACCGACACTTCCACTATCAACACCGACTCTCTTTGGTTCACTTCCAGCTGAAACTTCGACTGCTTTCGACATTTCAGAACATATCTTTAGCGAGCGCTCGTCTCTTGCTCTTTTTGAAGTGACAGTCAGCTTCTTTTGATGGCGAGTAGAGATGCTTACATACCAGCCGGCACACGGCTATAAACAGTTCGCACCCTGCGGCTCTCTCCGGCTCTTCAACTGCAATACCAATGGAGCTGTCCTTTCCACTGCTTTCGGCTCTTTCTCACTTCAACTGTTGGTTGATTTGAGGCACCGAACCCCAAGTTCACAGCCAGTGCTCCTAAAAATGCTAAGGATGGATTACATAACAACTTTTAGAAACATGTTCAAATGCTTTCAGGAATTACAAGTGACGTTCACTGCTTTAAATTCTTCAACTTCTACTGCAATTCCCACACATCTCCAGAGCAAACCAGTCATATGTTAAGACATTTTAATCGGTTTGCATGAGCATATTTATTTAATAAGCATAAGTGAGCACGCTTCAATTTTATTCAGAAAATCTCGCCTTGTCTTGTTTAATTTTTCTTGCATTATTCGTTTGTAAATGTCCACGTTTACTACCTGTAACTATCTCACCATTTAAAATCTGACGGAGAAATGGATCTCCTTTTCTTCCATAATAATCAGATTGAAAGATATTTGGTTAAGAAAAATCTGTCTTCAAATCCCACAATGTGTAAATACAAAACCTACATGTCTCCAGACAGTGAAGCCCTGAAGGAGCTCATGACCTCGGGGTTCTCGCTGTAGCTGTTCCAGTTTTTACTTCTCTCAGTGGTCAACCTATTGGTTCCTCAACACGAGTATTAAGATAAGATATCATATATATAGATATAGAGTATATATATCTGTTGGTGTCCCGTTATCAGATTCATCTATCCCGCTATGCCCCAGACTGCGTTTGATTGCTGTATAGGATACAAATAAATCAAGTGCTGGACCCCTGAAACTGAAGTTGAACTTTCCCATATTTCCTACAGGAACATTGACGTGATGTCTGTGTTTTGGTTGTTTTTATAAAATTCTTGGACGACTTAGCCCTCCAAGAGTACAGAGGAACATGTCAGCTGCAGCGTGCTACACGGTGCACATAGAAAGGCCCTTTGCATTGTCGCTGGCTGTACAGTGATCTCTCATTGTCTGTCGCCACCAGCACAGCCTCATATGGGTCCCTGTCTCATCCGACCCTGGCCTTTCTGGAGCGTTCCTCTCCGACATGCCTGCCATGTGTCTTACACACACACACACACACACACACACACACACACACACACACACACACACACACACACACACGCGCACAGTGAAAGCAGGGGTTGACTCAGCCCCAGACCCTCCACTCCACAGACCCCCTAGATCTGATGCATTCCTTTCCTTGTCATCCGGCTGCCTATTGGGGAGAGGGAAGCAACGCACTGAAGTAAAACAGGAAAACCACCTCATTGCTCCCAGAGTTACGTCAGGCGCTCTACAGTAGCTTCCACGCAGTCAAACAAATGTCAAATATGCTGCGTCAGTCCCACAGCAGTACATTTGTATATAAAAGTTGGGGGTAACTCACTTAGAAATGTCCTTATTTTTTTAAAGAAAAGCACTTTTTTTTTTTTTCAATGAAGATAACATTAAATTAATCAGAAATACACTCTATACATTGTTAATGTGGTAAATGACTATTCTAGGTGGAAACGTCTGGTTTTTAATGAAATATCTACATAGGTGTATAGAGGCCCATTTCCAGTAACTATCACTCCAGTGTTCTAATGGTACATTGTGTTTGCTCATCGCATAGAAGACTAATGGATGATTAGAAATGAAGCCTATTCCATGTGAGAAATTGCGAAGAAACTGAAAATGTGTCTGGGTGACCCCAAACTTCTGAACGGTAGTGTATATATTTGTGTATATATGTTTCTATGAATTGGGAATTTTAAATGATGAATTAGAAACAAAGAGACGACATTATCCATGTGAAAGTGTGTGTGTGCCACAATGCGTGGCTGACGAAATGTGAACGCTCATAAAAGCTGCTGAGTCACAATCCGTAGTGTGGAACATGGATTTAGCAGCTGCCGTGGAGCTTTTCGACCGTATCCCACAGATAGAGGACGCCCAGTTGTCGCGGAGCCGTCGATGTAGAATTTCCATTCGGACCGATTTGAAACGGCCATTTGATGCCATCGAAAAGTTATTTATATTTATATATATATATATGTGTGTGTGTGTGTGTGTGTTTCTAGCCATACTAGCGGCTAAAGGCTATATGTTATCTCGTACCAGAGATAATATCCAACAAAGGTCCCAGTGTCACGACCAGGTGTGAGAGGCAGAGACTCAGAGGAAACAGACAGGAGGCCAAAATCAAAAAGGCACTTTACTGGTCAAAGTACAGAACAAGGAAACAGGTTGATTCAGGAAACAAACACTAAACTTCAGCACAAAGGCGATGCAAGCTCACAGGGACACAAAGACAACAACGAAGACAATCCTGCAACTGACAAGGAGAAGACACAGACTAAATACTCAGGGGAAGACGGGCAACCAGGCACAGGTGGAAGCAATGAGGCGTGGCTTTCCAATCACACAGGGGAAAGGCACACGAGGAGGGAGAGTCTGGAACGAGAACAGGTGAAGGGAATAAACAATCAGGAAACACTGGGAAGACACACATAGAAAACAAAGGGTGTTACAGTACCGACCCTCAAGGGACGGATCCCAGACGTTCCATCAGAGCAAGGTCCCCAAGGGCGGGCCGGAGGAGCAGGGGTCAGCAGGGGTCAGCCGGGGCGCCGACAGGACACGGGGAGCAGGGGACGGCTTTGGCTGCGGCACCGGTGCGGCAGCGGGAACCCGATGTCGACATGGCCTGGAGGTTCGGGCCACCCACTCAGGGACTGGGGAGGCGGGAACCTTACCCCTGAGGCTACGGGGACCACCATAAACCAGGCGGGCCCGGCTCCACCGTTGAGGAGACCTACCGGACAGGAGGCCAGGTGGGGGCCAAAATCAAAAAGGCGTCTGCAACAAGAACAGGTGGAGGAAATAAACAATCAGGAAACACTGGGAAGACACACATAGAAAACACAGGGTGTTACACCCAGGGGCCGAGATCCAACGCGGGATGTCGGCTACAGAGGCCTCAGAGTTTTCCCCTTTTGCGAAACCGGCAGGTCAGAGTGGGATTAGCACATTGTGGCGTAGTTCACGGTGTCCAGATGATGAATCTCAGCAGCTTTAGTGACCTCCTCACTTCTTGTCTTGTGCCACAATAAGTCTTTTTTTTTGGTGTCGAGTGAAATGTTTTGACAACTATTTATAATGAAAATGTTGAAATCTGCTACAGATATCCAAGGTCCTCAGAGGATGCATTCAAATGACTTTGGTCATTACCTTTTCATCTTGTCTCATCATCAGGTCAAACTTAATTAATGTGGTCTTTCAGTAATGTTTGTTATACAGGGTTCACACGGTCATGGAAAACCTGGAAAAGTCATGGAATTTTAAAATGGTTATTTCCAGGCCTGGAAAAGTTCTTGAAAAAATAAAATCCCAAAGGTTTTGGAAAAGTCATGGACATGTGTTTATATTCATGTGCTCATGTCGTTCATTTACGGTGAGTTTGAAATAATGAATATGCTTTTAAAAGAAAGACGCTCAAGTGAAAATATAAGCAGGCAGACATACAGGCATCTATATAAATGTTTATTCTTTTAATCAAACTATTGTCTCTCATTCATTTAAGGTTTACTGTATGCTTTGTATTCTCATTGTTAGTTTAAATACTACATTTACTGACTTTTTCATGTTTACACCGAGATTTCACAAAATGTTTGGTCATGGAAATTTGGTTTAAAGTCATGGAAACCCATGACCCAAATGTGTAACTATTGATTACTACACCCATTATTACAATTATCAGCATATGCAAATAGCATGTTTTTTAAAACATATATCATTGTATTACTCTTAGGTTTGTTGTCATAATGAATATATCATACAATAGAGTATATAGTGGTATTGTTATTGGTTGCGGATCTCATTTCAAGGCATGCCGATGACACAACCCCAGCAAAGTGCATCTGAGCCCCGGTGAGCAGCATCCCCGAGTGAAGATGGAAAAAGTGACACTGATTAAATCTAATACCCGAGCGGTGACATCACATCCCCAAACACCCACCTCTCTCTCTCTCTCTCTCTCTCTCGGAGGAAAAAAACAGAGAGAGCAGGCTGCGTCCGGATTGGACGGAAGCCGCGGGCCAATCGGAGCGCGCACACATGGGAAGAGTTTAAAAAAGATTCAGGAAAGTGTCGGAAAGTTGTCTCTGAAGCTTCACGCGCAGGTCCCTTCTAGCAGCACCGCGACGAGCACTTATTCTTTTTTTATTTTTATTTTTTAGAAGAAAAAAAACACCCCCAAAAAAACCCCAAACGGAACTGTTCGGGACCTATTTTTCTTTGGTAGTATTTCTGAGCGTTTCCCCCTCCACCGACCACTCGGACCTGCTTCTCCATTTTTAAAGCGCCTCCTCGGCTCCACTGTAAATAAGCGCAGCGGCAGAATGACGACACACTTCAGGAGCGGACCAGCCTTCGGCCTCTCTGCCGAGGTCAAGAGCAAGGTAGGCGCTCGCGAAGAGGACGTTATATTCGTGAGGTCAAAGGTCAACGCGGGCTTAGCTGTAGCATGATGACGCACACTGTAAACACTCTCCCTGTGACCCCGTTTAAAAAAAAAATACATTTTGAAGTCTTGTTCATAAATTATAACGACATTAAAGATGAAGTTTTTACGGGGGAGGGGAGGGGGGTTGTGGGTAAATAGCAGTTGGGATACTTGAGTCCTTATATGGAGATAGTACGAGATATTGCTGGATGAAACCTGTGGCGCGTGCTAGTTGTAGTTCAACAGGTTAGAAAGGACACACAAAAGAGGGGTTGACTTCCTGGTCTGCTGTAACTGAAACGTGAAGTTTAATAAGCTTGTTGATGAGAGATGGAGGTATCTCCATGTTTATTAATTGTGTGTCAGACAGAGACATGGGGTCATTAATGCACCTCAATGTAAAAATAAATAAATACTGTATTCAAAATGTACAGAAAAGTGGAGAAATATGAATATCAAAGTGCACATGTTTGTGTTAAACGACTGTACCATAATGTTAGATTGTTATCTTCGATGTAAGCGGCATCTTGAGGTTGAGTTGGACCTCATTTAAACTTGACATACTCTAAATGTAAAGTTTACTACTAAAATGTCGACTGCCATGTTCACGTGTATAAATATTGATCCGTAAAGTACAACATCAAACCCGGTGAAGCTTGTTGATATTAACTGGTATCAAGAGATGAAGGTATCTCATGTGTATTCATTTTAAAGGGTGTGTGTGTGTGTGTGAGTGTGAGTGAGAGAGGGAGAGGGAGAGAGAGAGAGAGAGACATGGGGTCAATAATGGAAAAAGCACCACAATGTAAAAATAAATAAATACTGCATTACAAGTGAAGGGCCTGCATTCAAAATGTACAGAAAAGTGGAGAAATATGAATATTAAAGGGCACATGTTCGTGTTAAATAATGTTAGATGTTTGTGTATCATAACGTTAGATTGTTATCTCCGACGTAAGCGGCATCTTGAGGTCGCGTTGGAGCTCTTTTAAACTTTACATGAAAAATGCCATGTGTATAAATATCGTGAAGTACAACGAGTGACGCGCCAATAGAAATATTCTATTACACCTCAGATTCGGACTAAAGTGCGTGACTAAATGTGCCTGTAGTTGCATTCCATCACGGTGTGTCGTGCCAGACGAAGCGCCGACGCGCACGTACATCGCAGTATTTCCCAGCATTCCCGGCGTTCGCCGTCGCGAACAGGAAGCGTCAATACAGCCATTGTCGGCATAATGTAGTTGTGTTCTGTGTTGTGACAGTAGTGAGTCTGTGCGGCGGGATGAGTCAGAGCTGCCGACAGTCGGCTCAGGATGAGAAAGGTCAGCGTGCGAGCGTCCCCGACTCCCAGATCATCACCATCATCCTCATCTTCGTCCTCATCATCGTCGTTATTGTCCTGGAGGGATGCCGCCACATCCCTGAATAGTGCCGTCTCTCATCGGGGGCTTTAGTCACATTCCTTTCATTACTGCTACTCTCGGTAACAGTCTGAGGTTTATTAGGGGGTTTAAATAAATGTATTTTCTCTTGGTTCTGAGTCTTCAGCGGGTCATGGCGGGGATTATAGGTCCCGGCAGACGTCAGAGGCGCAGCAGAGAGATACTTGACAGGTACGTCGGCGTGATCTAATGGCCTTTTAAGGACCGGCTGAGAGCTCTGCGCTTGGAACTGGAGAAGGTGTCTTTTCTCTAAACAGTTTACATCGCAGTCCAGAATGACAGAACGCAGGTGCACCGCCGGGCCAGGGGCCGCAAGACGGACCCCCGCTGCACGGGGAGAAGACTCGATGTCAGCGGGGGTCTGTGTCTTTGTTTGTGTGTGAAGGGACTTCTGTTTATCGGGTTCAAACAGCCAGACAGGTGGCCCGTGAGATTCGGCATACACCGCGTTCCACATTATTAGGCAAATTGTATTTAAGGGTCATAAACATTAATTTTTTGGTTTTTCAATGAAACTCATGGATGGTATTGTGTCTCATGATTGAAATCATCCAAATAGTAATAATAATAATTAGTTTGCCAGGTGAGCCCAATCAAAGGAAAACTACTTAAGAAGGATGTTCCACATTATTAAGCAAGCTACATGTTTCAGGCAAAATGGGGAAGAAAAAGGATCTCTCTGCTGCTGAAAAGCGGCAAATAGTGCAATACCTTGGTCAAGGTATCACAACATTGGATATTTCCAAAAGAATTGCGCGTGATCATCGGACGGTGAAGAAATTTGTCACCGATTCACAGCACAAGCGGGTTCGTTCAGACAAAGGCGAAATAAGGAAGATTTCTGCCAAACAAATGCGTAGGGTTAAGAGAGCAGCCACTAAAATGCCATTGAATAGCAGCAAACAGGTGTTTGAAGCCGCTGGTGCCTCTGGAGTCTCGCGAACTTCAAGATGTAGGATGCTCAAGAGGTTTGCAAGTGTCCTTAAACCTGTTATTCGGCCACCCCTAAACCAAGCTCACAAGCAAAAAAGGTTGCAGTGGGCTCAGGACTACATGAAGACTAACTTTCAAACTGTTTTGTTTACGGATGAGTGCCGTGCAACCCTTGATGGTCCTGATGGATGGAGTAGTGGATGGTTGGTGAATGGCCACCATGTCCCAACAAGGCTGAGACGTCAACAAGGAGGTGGCGGAGTCATGTTTTGGGCCGAAATCATGGGGAGAGAGCTGGTAGGCCCCTTCAGGGTCCCTGACGGTGTGAAAATGACCTCGGCAAAGTATGCAGAGTTTCTGACTGACCACTTTCTTCTGTGGTACAAAAAGAAGAACCGTGCCTTCCGTAGCAAAATCATATTCATGCATGACAATGCACCATGTCATGCTGCAAAGAATACCTCTGGGGCATTGGCTGCTATGGGCATAAAAGGAGAGAAACTCATGGTGTGGCCCCCATCTTCCCCTGACCTTAACCCTATTGAGAACCTTTGGAGCATCATCAAGCAAAAGATCTATGTGGGTGGAAGGCAGTTCACATCCATGCAGGTGCTCTGGGAGGCTATTATGGCATCCTGCAAAGACATTAAAGCAGAAACTATCAAAGAACTCACAAGTTCAATGGATGCAAGAATTGTGAAGTTGATATCAAAGAAGGGGTCCTATGTTAACATGTAACTTGACCTGTTAAGATGTTTTTGATTCAAACTTTTCTTGATTTCAGTAAATATGACCTCCTAATGCTGCAAATTCAACAAATGACAATTTTTTGTTCTTTACAACCTATAAAATATCTTGAAACTCTGAAATTCTGAAATTCTGCATAATAATTTGGAACACTGCATTTTGAGTTTTTTATTTTTGAAAAAAATACTGTTATCATTAGGAGGTTTGTTCAATAGAATTTGACTTATACTCTAACAGTTGATGACTTGAAAATGATACTGACTGACTGTGCATTACTATTTAGGAAAATCTGAGCAAAGTGTAATTTGCATAATAATGTGGAACGCGGTGTATGCTGTGTGGACCAATACTTAAAGTTATAGTTGCATTCTTTCTCTTACACATTCAAAATGAATTCATAATCAAACTCCGCTTGTAAAGAGTGAAGCCAATGAAGTGCCGTTACTTGCATTCTCTCTAATGGCCAAGAGGGGGTGACTCCTGGTTGTATAGAAGTCTATGAGAAAATGACTACTTCTCTCGATTTATTCCCTCTTTAAACATGAGTTCAGGGCCGGCGATTGCTATAGGCGAACTAGGCGACTGCCTAGGGCGACAAATGGGTTGGGGGCGCCCTCACAGCGCACATTTCAGCACTGTGAGCAATTCGCGACCACGGGCGCTGGCTCCCGCGAGCAGGGACCAAGACACGTCACATCAAAGATGTTCTATTACGGAGAGGACAACAACTCGGCCAAAAATCTGAATTTTTTTGTCGAGAAAACGGGACTCTGATTGGCCAAGACTCGACACGTCACATCAAAGATCTTCTATTGTAAAGATGACTCACTCCAAAAAAATAAATCGTTTGTGCGGTCTGAAAAATGTGCGCGATCTGAAAACTCTATTGCGCGACCACTTTGACTGGCCCATGACATTTGCAAAAATGAAGCGGTCTAAACCATCTGGAGCACAGGGACGAAAACGAAAAAAGGAAGAAGAGGAAAAGAAAGTCAAGTATAGGTTTGTTCAATAAACATATTTGAACAAAAAAGAGTGTTTTGCACAGTTTATGGAGTTAATTTAATCCTAACTTTGAGTGTGTAATAAATTATTTAAAATAATAAAAAAGAAAATGTTCTGAAACTATTCTGGTGTTTGTTGTCCACGCACCATTTATTGTTGAACAGCAATGTAGAATAGTAGAATTATAAGTGGGTGAAAAACTGCTATGCAAAGTAAAGCAGTTAAGTTAATATATGTCTCTTCAGTGATGTAAAGTATTGTGTGTCTGTGGGGGGGTGGGGGGGGCGCAAAACTCAATCTCGCCTAGGGCAACCAAAGGGCTAGAGCCGGCCCTGCATGAGTTCATGGCATGAGTATGCTTTAGGGCGGGGCTACCTTGTGATTGACAGGTCCACCAGGTCCAAATACGGTTGCAAAAAAAAAAAAAAGACGCCAGAGTGGCGACGGCCAATTGGCTGAACTCAAGCTGTTCAAAACCGTCTGACCACAAACCAGTGAGTGGCGTCATGGTGACCACGTCCACTTGTATTATGGGGTGTCTGATGGCAAAGTGTAACTGATGTGTTACACGACATTACTGAGGAAGTTCACCCACTTTATGAGTCTTCTCTACTTACTCTTTTTTTTTTTTTGCCAATAGAGGAGAAAACAACCACAATATTATACTTAGCAGCGTTTTTTTCTCCCAATACCTCGCTTTAAAGGAGTATAGATATGTAATTGTTTTAATTTAACAAAGAAGCCAAACATCTCAAATATAAAATGTCGTCCACACACAAACTGCTGCACAATAACTTTGAACAATTTTTGGACTGTGGTTATGAATGAATATGGCTTCTCTTTTTTTCATCCCACAACAAGGACCTGTCGCTCCTCTCCGTATCGGACGGGTTTGTCTGAGCACTCGACTCGCTGTAAAAGGGCAGATTGTGGAAAACCAGAGAGAGAGAAATAAGAGCCGGGCCGATCGGAGAAGACAGTCGGTCAGAGGGAGGCGTGTGTGTGTGTGTGTGTGGGGGGGGGGAGCTGCTGCTCCCAAGTTTGGTGTGATGGCCTGGAAGCTCCACGATCCCTGCTTTGAAATACTTGTTTGTGTTGGCGGCCAATCCCAGACTGTGAAAACTTATCGGCAGAACATTCAGGAAAGTGTGTGTGTGTTCGCTGTGGGAGGGGTGGGGAAGGTGGGTGGCTCAAGCAGCCTTAAAACCCCATGCCAGAATGCAAAGTATTAGGGGCAACGTGTTTGAGCCAATAAGGAAATACATGGAGAGAAGAGAGAGCAGCCGGCGAGTTTCCCCATGCAGGAATGTCCACGGGTCTCTCTCTCTCTCTCTCTCTCATATACAGTAAGACTTCCATAATGGACACAGATTAGGATCGTTTAGATAAAAAAATTAACCTCGGTTCACCCACTTTTCTCACAAGAGTGGCACGTCTCTTGTGAGAAAAGTGGGTGAAACCGGGGTTAAGTGTGTGTGGTGGAGGACCTTGTCTACGTTCTACTTCTGTATCCCCCTCCATAGAGTTTCACTGTGGTTCCCCCCCCCAAGGGTAACAACATATTTTATGTATAGTTTTATCTGCAGTTAACTAAATTATTTGTTACCAATTATAGTGGAAATTAAACAATTTACAATGAACTGCTACCTGTAAGTAAATGCTGACTTTTGTTTTAATAATGGAGCTTTCCTCCTGTTGGTTTCCTGTAACTGGTGATGAATTACTTGGTTCTTTTTCAGGAAACTTTTTATTTTTGGGAAATTACGTGGAAATTATACCAAGTTTTGTAAAAGAAAGTGTCACCGCTCATATGAAAAATGCCACATTTCAATGATATGGAATGGAAATGATCTTCCACAGGACGTTTGGTTCTTCCACAAGAGTTTAAAGTGGCGACTTGTGCATCAGTCTTTTATTTTCCATTGCTCACGACGTTCACTAGAGACGCCACATGAGAGAAAAACACAATCTGACCTCTGACCTCTCTCTCCCTCTCAGCTGGCAGGGAAGTACGACCACCAGAAGGAAGAGGAGCTGAGGCTGTGGATTCAGGATGTGACGGGCAAGCGGGTCGGGGACAGCTTCATGGAGAGTCTGAAGGACGGGGTCCTGTTGTGCGAGTGAGTGACTGGAGACACGGACACATTGAATCAACCTTTTTAATAATACTGATTTAATTATTAGGATTATTAGAGGTTGCTTTTCAAAAACGAAGACTTCTTGAACTTTGTGTCTTCCTCTGTAGACTCATTAATGTGCTCCACCCGGGTTCTGTGAGAAGGATCAGCAGCTCCACTCAGAACTGGCACCAGGTAATGCAGCAGCTCTGTGGAGGATGATTTTAGTTTTTACTGACAAAACAAAACAAGCTTTTAAAGCTCGATTGAAGCTCTTTCCAAACGGTCCCTCGGTGTCCCGTACCAGAGCCGTCTGTTCGAGACAGACGCCCGGTATCGGTGCCTCTCTTCTCAGGACGTTGCGTCGGAAACCAAAATGGATGCTCTTCTCAACTAGCTCCATTGTCTCTTTCTCTCCTCCCCCAGCTGGAAAACATAGGGAATTTTGTCCGCGGCATCACGGAGTACGGCCTGAGGCCAGATGACATCTTCGAGGCCAACGATCTGTTTGAGAACACCAACTACACTCAGGTCCAGAGCACGCTCATCGCCCTGGCTGGAATGGTGAGGTCACGCACACGCACACACACACACACACACACACACACACACACACACACACACACACACACACACACACACACTTGTTACTGAATGAGAGAATCGGGTGCAATCAACAAATGCTAGAGTAACTGTTTTTAATGCTAGTCTACAATAACCACGCGTATTACCACTGATGCACAGAAGTGTGTCTTGACACACACACACACACACACACACACACACACACACACACACACACACACACACACACACACACACACACACACCAGCCTACCTGTGAGAGTGCTCTGTGCCGCGTGGACCAGGACTACAATATGACACCGGCAGAGGAATAATTAAAACAATATGGGTACGAAGAATGCACTCTTATTACCACCGTTTTCCCTTCTCTCTCTCTCTCTCTCTCTCTCTCTCTCTCTCTCTCTCTCTCTCTCTCTCTCTCTCAGGCCAAGTCCAAAGGTTTCCACTCAAAGTACGACTTGGGAGTGAAGTACGCCGAGAAGCATCAGCGGCGCTTCGCCCCGGAGAAGCTCAAGGAGGGACGCAACGTCATCGGCCTGCAGGTCAGAGCAGCCGAATGCGTCGTCACAGAAACCTCTTCATTCGGTCTTCTCTCATGGGGGAATTTTGCCATCACGGGGTTGCGATGTTGAATGGGTTTTCCGTCGTACAGACGCTTCCCACAGCGAGCGCCGTGTCCCAAGACCGTGGGCCGATCCCCCGCACTCAGAGGACTTTGATGCGCGTTCCTGTCCAAGAGGGTTTAGTTCTGTCCCACTTTCAAATCGCAGTGTTTTTTGAGCCCTTTTTATGAACCCTTTTTTGTAAGTCCGCCTTCTTCTCTCAGACTTTAACCGAGTGAATTACCCACAATTCCTAGCAATGTGGCGTTAGACTCGGTCGTTAACAAAGAGGACGGCACGTGGGTGTTCAGCCTGGAACGTGACACACAACCATTAAGAGTTGAAGATGGTGCAGAAAAACACATGAAAGCAGAGGAATATATTACATTTAATTTAGTTATTGAAGCCGCTTTGACCAAAACAAGTGACGATGACCTCTCGATGACCTCTGGTCTTGTGAGGCAAGAGCCTGCAAGACCTTCAAATCAAGGCAGTAGAAAATATATAACAAATGCCCACAATTGTGCACAACATGATACGACGATGTCACGGTAACGTGATGCGCTACAGTTAAGTGCTGCCGCAAGCACTTTCACACTCGTTAACACTTTAGGGCGTCACGCCGCGTTCTCAGCTCTGTAACTCGCTGCGTTCTGTCGCGTCTCCAGATGGGCACCAACAAGCTGGCCAGCCAGAAGGGCATGACCTCATACGGCACACGGCGCCACCTGTACGACTCCAAGATGGCCATGGAAAACCCACTGGACCAATCCACCATCAGCCTACAGATGGGCACCAACAAGGGAGCCAGCCAGGTGAGCCGACGCTGCTGCGTTACAGAAGCCGTTTCTGTTTATGCTTTTCAAGATATTGTTATTGTCATATGCACAGATAACAGACAGTTACTCTGTACAATGAAAAGCTTATTTTGCTGGGTCCTCCTAAAGCACAGAATTACAATAAACTTAAGGTAAAAAAATAAATAAAAATAAGGCACAAAATATAGTAAGAGTATTGCACAAAAATAAGGCACACGCATGTGATAACAGTATTGCACTGTGTGTGTGTGTGTGTGTGTGTGTGTGTGTGTGTGTGTGTGTGTGTGTGTGTGTGTGTGTGTGTGTGTGTGTGTGTGTGTGTGTGTGTGGTCAACACGCGATTGAGAGTGCAGGCAAAGTATAATTGGCAGGCAAGCAGAGATTAGTCCACACAGTTGGTTGACATAGTTGGCGAGCATTAATAAACAAACTGTTGACATAGTTAGCTCAAAGCTACCAAGTATTGAATACATTGCTAAAAGGGATGGCAAAGAATAAACGGTTAGTGTTGGAAAACAAAACAAAAAGAGATCCCTCTGAGCAACCGTTGACTAAGAATAGAATAAATCCCCAGTCATTGGTACAATAAACTGGAAGCGTGGCATCACAATGTGTGCAGATTAAGGTACATTTTTTTTTTGTGTGAATTGCACAATAATACATCTTAAAACAAGCTGGAATATAAGCAGGTGTGTAGCTTTTAGCAGAGCTCTTCAAACTTCACAATAGAAATGGGAGGTTAGTGTGAGGTCATGGCGTGCAGAGGGCTTCCCAAGATGTTTAGTTGTAGCCCAGTTGCACCATTGTGGTTTAAATCCGCTTTTCTGGACCGGAAAACAAGTTCCAAGAGTCCCCGCAGGTATGCAACACTCTGGGGACATTGACTAAATGGAAGTTTTAATCATTAAATTTCTCCTTCTTTTGAGGCCAAAACTATTTAAAATGTAAATAATACAGATGTTCCTCTCCCCAGGCCGGCATGACGGCCCCGGGCACCAGGAGGCACATCTTCGACAAGAAGCTGGACCTGGAGAACTGCGACAGCACCACCATCTCCCTGCAGATGGGCACCAACAAAGTGGCCTCCCAGCAGGGCATGACCTCCTACGGGCTGCCCCGCCAGGTCTTCGACAACAAGTACTGCTCCAGCGCCACCGAGGCCTGCTTCAACAACGGGAGCGAGGCGGAGTTCGACGGCTACCAGTACTCTGACTAAGAACCACGGCCTCCATCATCCACCCCCAACCCCAACCCGCCTCCTCCTCTTTGCTTAACTTCAGACAACCAATCACAGCTGTCTTTGTGACGAGCAAAAAAACAACCAGACTGTTATTTAACGTCGTCCCGCGTCTCTTTCTAAACGTGCTTTTACTCTTCGGAAGTCCTCGTTTGTCTTTCCGTGAGTAAAAGTAAAAAAAAAAAAGAAAATAGTGTTTGCACTGACCTCGCGTCAAAGATTTCATGCGGCGGCCGACCTCTGTATCTCGTTGCTCTGATGGACTTTGTTACCGCGTATACAAAATACAAAACAAGCAACACTCAGATTTAATGACCTTTTGCTATTTATAGAATTGTTTTGCTACAGTCTTTTATACTTTCTATGTAATTAGTTTTTTTCTTTTTTTTAAACTGTTGACACCGCCTTGCCTCACCTCCCTGCCCTTCCAATCACGTTTGAGCACTGACGAAGCAGAATTTTCCAGTTTTCCCTGAAGGGGAATACAAGTGGCCGCCGCGTTGGTGCTATTGAACCTTTTTGACCCGTCCGGGAAACCCAGAGTCCGAGTCCACGTCCACATGAGGGCGCCGCGGGCTCTGGGGATTACCGCGCCTGTGGACCGGCGGTTCCACAGACTGAGCCGAGGGGCCGGAGGACCCCGCAGCGTCGTGCGGACATCGCTTTGTTTTTGTGAGCACCCGCGCTGTCATGTTCACGAGCCAAACAACCCACTGCGACTTTCTTTTTTTTTTTTTTTACAAGTTTTGTGTGCATGTGCACATTTTTAAGGAAGTATTGGGGGAGGGGAAAAGATAAAATGTAGGTGTTGTGGTAAATAGTTTGAAGTTGGGGTAAACGTAGTCACCAGTAGTCTTTGTCCTGTTTCTTTGGTGCCGCTCGCCTTGAGAAGCAGCGGTGGGATTTAACAAAGTACTTTTGCCAAGTACACATTTGATGTACTTTGCTTGACTCTTTTCTGTTTGATGCCACTCAGATGATTATTTTTTACTCCACTGCACTTATTTGTCAGTAACTTTACAAAATACAATTTTAAAAATGAGGTTATAATATATCAAATACTGTAATACTCACAGGGGCCATTTTTTTGCCTGAGTAACATTTCTAGGGCTGTACCGAACAGTTCGATGCTTCATTCCTAATGCTGACATTCAACTTTTAATTTAATTTTAAATCTGGTATTTTGCACAGCTGCAGCTGGAGATTATGCTACACTGATATTATTAGAATCACACTATTTGTCGTGGTGGCTTTTTAGGATTGTTTCTGACTCCTGTGGTCCAATAATTTCCTGTCACTCCAGAGTTAAGTCCAAATGTATTGGAGGGGGGAAAAAAGATGGATGTCATTCTTTACAACATTCACATATTTAACCATCTAAATATTCTTCTTTTTAATTCATGTGTTTAGCTTGTCTCACCCAAGGGCGGCCCACAGCGACGAGTTCTGTAAATTTAGGGTGATTAAGTCATTAAATATGGCCGACATTCGTATTATATTTGCATCTTCTCAAATAGAAGATGCAAATGTAAAAAAAAAAAAAAACATTCGGTGCAGCCCTAAACATTTCAAACGCAGGACTGGTAACGGGGGTATTTTTAACATTTATGGTATGGCATACTCAAGTAAAGTATCTGAGTACTTCGTCCACCACTGTCAGGAACCATCAATATCAAATAGACCCTGTTGCCATAGTTCCTGGTAATTGCTAAGTGAATCATGCCAAGATGAGATTTAGAAATGTTCTGCGTCATACTGTCGACCCACCGAATGCTTTGAATGTAACGCTCCTGGAGGATGGATGGGATTAATTTTCAACGCCATTAGACATTAGTAATGTGCATTCACAAAGCTTCAGAGGAGTCTTGGACTTCTTTATGAACTCTTCAGATGTACTGGCTGTCAGAATGAGATGTTAAACAATGTGTTCATGTGCTGAAGGAGCCAGTAGATTGGAGCTCTGGACTTGTTAGCCGTGATTGAGGACGTGTGCCATCTAGTGGGGAAAAGCTCATATACACATCCTGTATTTTCAACCCATCCAACATCTAAACATTCCCTTTCTTATTCAATGAAATGTAGTTTTTAGTTCCCTGTGATAGCCAGAATGTCAACAATGTTGAGTGAAATGTAAAGCAACATTTCACTTTAACGCTTTGGCTTTGTTTCAACATTGTTCAAACTAACATCTTTGCTAACCTCTTGACCTTTTTTGTTTTTATTTCTATATGCGTTCACTAAACATGACTTTGTGCAATAAAAAAAAACACTTGAAAAAAACATGGTTCTGATTTAATTTCTCATTACCTAAAAATACACAGTGGATGTGAAGTACACACAAGTAGTGAAATTACATGATTGTGATAAAAAGTAAAATACAAATCTAGCGCTACAAATATATATTGGTCCAACAAACAAAAGTTTCGACAGTTCAAACTAAAAAAAATGAAACCAACAAAATGTTTCAGTGCATTAGAGACAGGGTTGAAAACTAAACAAAAGTAACAAATACTTCATTATCTAATTAAAACGACCTAAAGACGACAATCATATTGTATTCATCAACAAACACGAAGTAACGACAAGACATGTGTTTTACATTTCGGTCAGTCGCGAGACATCTTAGTCGGAAGGGGATAAAAAAATAAATAAAAAAAAATCATGATCTAATCATTAAAAAATAAAAAAACACGGAAAAAAACACTTTATCATAAGCTAACCACTGACATATGAAACCTTTTACACTGAGAACTGACGTAGACAAAACAACATGGCAGCTCCCTGGCCCAGCCAGAGGAACGAGTCGTGCTCAGCAAACCACTAAACTAAACTGAAGCACAGTTATACACAAAACTATAGGAGCATGACACTCCGCTCCTATAGTTTTGTGAAGAGTTTTGCTCCACTGTGTGAGCTGAACATTGCTGAATGTAATGGACCAATCACAAGGGAGGAATGTAAGGGAGTGAGGTTAGAGAGAGGGCGAGAGTCACAGGAAAACATGACTATTGATTGGCTGCTTCACAGGCATCGATCCAGTCGCTGTAAACATCCACTGCCTCAGACAGATCTGATGGGAACCGGGTTAAGGGGCATTGCAGAATGACTTTATACAGAATGTGATGTCACAGACCAGCTGGTCAAAGAGGATACAGGTAATCGGAGTCTGGAACTCCTCCAGGCAAACGCTGCACGATATAATTCCTGTGTTGCGGGTTCGTTCCCTGGAAAACAGTTAGTTAGTTATGTGGTGCATTTCTCTATTTCTCTTTGTGCAGTTTATTGTGGTTTGCTTACATTTTGACATCGCAGGATTTCTCGTGGTTACAAAACGGGCAAGTGAACTGGACGTCCAGGTTGCCAGTCATCTTTTTCTTTGGCGGTGGCTTTCTCTTTGACTTCCTGCGCCCCATTTCTAATGTTGTGTAGCTGCAAGAAAATAACACAAAAAATACATTTGGACATTATTATTTTTCCTTGCTTTGCATCTATACTTCTAAACAATATAACTGCACACTGTTATAAATTACCACCAACACAAGCAAACATATTATTATACTAGTAATAGCTAGACTAATATTCACACCCTATTGTTAACCAGCAATGGCTGCTCACCTGGCTCATAAGCAGGTAACGTACTGGACCCAAACTAAAAGTCCTGTGAAACACATTTCACCTTACTCTGCCTCCAATATATATAAACATATATAGTCGAATCTGAATTATGTTTTATTACAGCCACATTATCATTATCAGGTGTTTGCAGCCGAACAAATCGTTTTACGGCAAACGGAATTAGAAAAACACAGTGGAGCGCCAATGAGCTGCTGCTACACGCTAGCAAGCTAACTCGCTAACTGAAGCTACTTTGAGGCTAAAGACCGGAAAAGATTACAAACACAGCTTTTGATAAACGACTTTGAAGGCAACGCGTCAAAGTGAAGCGCGTGGTTCGTGCGTTGCGCGCAGTATTGTTTCGCATTTCATTAACGGAGTGGCCTGCCTGTCTTACCGAGAGGGATGTCAGCGGCGGAGGATGCTCTGTGTTCGACTTCATCCGGGTACTGCGCCTCTCTGGGGCCCTCAGCCGGTTGGTTGGTCTTCTTCTTCTTCTTCTTCTTCTTCTTCTTCTTCTTCTATAAATTTGACTGGCGGATCGCAACCAATTTGCCTAAGTGCATACCGCCACCTACTGTACCGGAGTGTGCAGATTCAGGAATAACTGATCTAACTAACTAAGAAACAAACAAAATAATAAAACAAAAACAAAACAAACCAACAAAACAACAAAACAACAAAACAAAACAACAAAACAAATCAAAGCAACAAAACAAAACCCAAATCCTACTAATTAACAGCCCAACTACTTAGCAAACAAACCAACTATACCCACACCTAAATCCTGCGCCCTAGTCCCGTATCTTTGGCCCTGTAGCCCTCACGCCCCACCTGGTCCGCTGCAGAACTCCCTCCAGACTCCACCTCCGTCCCATCTGACATATTTTTGCCTTCAAAAGTTTCCTTTCCGATTTGTATTTCCAACACTTCATGATAACGTGCTCCACATCCTCAGTCTCATTACAAACATCACACTTATCTGTTCCCACTTTTGCCATTAAAAACAGAGTTGCATTCAGACCTGTGTGTCCGAATCTTAGCCTTGAAATGATCACCTCCTCTCTCCGACACTTCCCTTTGAAAAACTTAACATTTATGGATTTTTGTATGTTGTGATAGTGCCTTCCTTTGCAGTTATTGTCCCACTCCCTCTGCCATAATTCCCTCACTGCCTCTCTAATGACAGCTTTCGCTTCCCCTTTTCCAAACGGAATACTCAGAATTTCCTCCTTTTTTAGTTTAAGCTTAAACTAAAAAAGGAGGAAATTCTGAGTCGATTAGCAAAAGTGTTGGCAATGAATTTCATTATCGATTCGTTGTGTCGCGCGATTATTACGCCAGTCAATAAGTCGCGGAGAAAGAAAAAAAAAAGAAGAGCGGAGCAGAGCAACTGGCCGGCAGCGTTTCTGAGATTGGAGTGAGACACTGAGACAAAAAGAACATCTTGCAACGTGATGTCGTGGTCGTAAGAGACCCAGAATGAAATAGTTTAAGGAAGAGGACGCTCTATGCAGCGCAGCTTGATGCAGAGCTGAGATGAAGAGGTCGAAACAGACGTGAGACGAGCAGTACAGCTTCCCTCTGTCCAGTGTTTCATACATATTGATAAAGCAGGTCATGCTAAATGCAGCCTCTGCTCCAAGGAGATCATTACAGTAAAAGGGGCTCACATTTGGCAAATGTAAAGCATACATGTTTTTAGTGTTAGTCCATTTTTATTTAATTTTTTGTATTAACAGCTCAGGAATGTTCAAGGAGCAACCTGTTTGTGCTTTCTGAAGATGTTTTGCACTGTGAATTTGCACTGTCAGTTCTGTTTTTGAATAAAGGGTTGGAAATTAATGCTTTTTTGATGTTTTTATCCGATTAATCGAAAAAATAATCAACTGATTAATCGATTATTAAAATAATCGTTAGTTGCAATTCGTGCAATTTGTTAAATTGCCTTGCAAATAAATGCTTTGCTACCTGTTAAAGGCCAAATCCTTTCATGTAATGATTTTTACATGTCATTTATATTAGTTCACACAAACACTCCATCCATCTGTCAAATTTTAGAACCCATTGTGGCCCGCGAGTCAAAAAGTTTGCCCACCCCTGTTCTAGATCATAGCTGAGCGGCTTGTGCAGGCGGGGATGTTGTTGTTGTTGTTGTTACGAGCCTGTGGAGAGGCTATATGACCGGGAGCAGAGTGAAGCAAAACAGTCAAAACCTCGTAACATGTTACCATAACGAGGTTTTGACTGTTTTGGCGTAGCCTACGGCCCACAGTAGCCTGTTCTGTTGTTACCGAATAAACACACAATCTAGCTTTCCTGACCCAGGGTCTCTAATATTAGCTGATAAAGTTGCTCACGTCCTGCAGTCTGTAAAAGCCTAAATGGACCTAGTCATCAAAGTGAATGATAATAGAAAACATCACAATGATTTGTTTAAATATTTTAAAAGGAAAAAGATCAACTTAAAGTTAGTAACTTAAAATGTATTTGTTGGACAAGGGCCTCCATTTCCTCTCTGTGTGGGGACAGAGGGTCTGACCAGCAGCAGCAGCTCCGGATGCTGGGACCAGGAGAACAACAGAGGCTGGCTACAGAGGTACGTTCTAGTTGTCAATAGAAATACGTTATACACTCCACACATACATATACTATGTGGGTGTGTACGCTATTACAGAAATTGACAAATATTCAATAAGATAGTCGACTGTAAGGGGGAGGACACGCTGGTAACTAACCGTCTGATACAATTGGATGATGTAGATATCATTTCCCATCATCTAAAGTTATATGTAAGATTTTACATACATTGTATTTTTGAAATACTTGACATGTGACATGTGTTCAATCAGAATCACTTTCATCAAAATAGCTTTATTAAAAATGTAAGTTGATTTATCTTTTACAGGTATGTGATACCATCCTGATGCGGTTCTCCTTCACCCACCACGTCGTCATGAGAGCAGTGAGTTCAGGGCTTGCAGTGGTGCAGTGCCCATGTACCAGTTGTTCATGGAGAACAACCTTCAGAGCACCTTCACAGAGACTGTCAGTCTTCTCAGGATCCTCATCACCACACACATGACAACAGCTGAATCCAGAGGTGTTTCTGTACTTTGAAGAGGATCAAGACCTTCCTGAGAAACACCATGACACAGGATCGATCGCCTTAATGCTCTGGCTATGCTCTCCATGGAGAAGAAACGGCTACCACAGATTACATTTTGTTAAACAAAACGATTCCATGATTTATTTTTTATCTCCTATTTTTTATTTCAGAGTACATCGAGAAATTAAACTGTGTACATTTCAATAAAAACTGGAAAACATGATGTGTTCTAGAACTTGTGTGTGTGTATGTATTTATATATATATATATATATATATATATATATATATATATATATATATATATATATAAAATTGTATGAATAAGATATCCTTATTATGTCAGTGTTGGAATAAATGATAAAAATATAACTGCAAAGTAATTTGTTTTTTAAACCTTTTTTTTTGCATTGAATCATACTAGGGTGTTTGTTTAAATTGATTGGCTGGCCACACGTACCACAAAAAAGTCCACCAGCTGCCACTGCTTAAAATACTTTTTTATTGTGTAGCTTTATATGAGAGAGACTTTGAGGATCTTGTTTAATGCCAGATACTATAATGCCTGACTCGGCAGCCATCAACGGGCCAGAGCCGTTTCAGTGCTGGTTGCCGATCAACCCGGTTGCCATGTCTCCGCCAGAATCGGCCCATGTCCGTAACAGCTACATCCGGGCCAGATATGGCAACAATGAATTGGGCCAAAGCTGGCTCACATTCGGCAGCATCGAGCCGGAACACAGCCGAGTCAGCCGCAACTCAGCCGCAATACGGCCGAGTCCGCTGGCTACCTGGGAGGGCTTTCTTAGCGATCCTGTCCGCTCTCTCATTTCCCTCCACACCAATGTGCGCAGGAACCCAGCAAAAATGCACACTGGTACCCAGCCTTTGTAGTCTCAGCATAATCATGGATATTTCCAGCACTAAGTCCTCTCGTACCGATCGTTTGAACTTGATGCTGTTTAACGCTGCTGCAGAGTCTGAGCAGATGACCACCCTCTCCGGCCGGACCTCTTCCACCCATTGCAGCCCCAGGATGATAGCAGTTACTTCAGCTGTGAAGACAGACTGTCTGTCATTAATTCTTTTACAAATAGCCCTATTAAATTCAGTTATGAACACCCCTGCACCCACGTGACCATTCCCATTGTCTTTCGACCCATCGGTGTATATTTGTAGATAGTTATAATATGTGTTGTTCATGTATTCTTGTATTCCTCTGCTCTAGGAGTGATAAGTCCACATTGTTGGCTGGAAAAATCCACGGGGGAACATTTCCCCACGTCACATTGGGACCATACTCATATTTATTTAATCTGAACTCATTGGCTACTGCATTGATGCTCCACCCAAACCCTTTCCCTTTATTGTGTGTGTATTCCCAACATTCCTGCAGCACCTTGATTGCAGGAAGTTCCTCTCCCGAACCCTTTAGCTTCACCCAATATGCCATAGCTAGTTTGGCCCGTCTTAATTTTAATGGCAGCTCGTCAGCTTCCACCAGAAGTGCGATGTTCGGGGTGGATTTAATTGCACCCGTGCATAGTCTTAAAGCTCTGGACTGAATTCTATCTAATATGTCAAGTGTGTTTTTAGCAGCTGCTCCATACACCATGCACCCATAATCTATACGTGATCTTATAATGGCCCTATATATATCCAGTAGTGACTGTTTATCTGCACCCCATTCATGTCCAGAAACTGCTCTCATAACGTTGATCACCTTTTTGCATTTAGTTTCAATATGCTTAATGTGAGTTCTCCACAAACATTTCCCATCAAACCACAAGCCTAAGTATTTGAACTCTGCTACCCTCTCCAACCTTTGTCCATATCATTTAAGATTCATATTGTTTACATTTCTTTTCCTGGTGAATAGCATGAAGCAAGACTTATCCACTGACATTTTAAACCCCCAGTCATATGACCACTTTTCAACCTTATCTATAGCTTTTTGAATGCTACTGCTCACATGCCCAATATTCTTTCCTCTTTTCCATACCGCCCCATCATCAGCATAAAGCAGGGAGCCCATATCTCTTCCAATATCCAAAAATATGTCATTAACCATAATATTAAATAGAATAGGGCTAATGACACTACCTTGTGGGATCCCGTTTACAATGCTAAATTCCTCTGACACCGCATCCCCAACTTTTACTTTGAATAACCTGCTAGACAAAAAATCCAGTACCCAGTTGTACATCCTTCCACCAATACCCAATTTATTCATTTTAATCAACAGACCATCTCTCCACAAGGAGTCATATGCTTTCTCTATATCAAAATAAACTATCGCCATAATCTCCTTCATACTTATTGCCTTCTCTGCCTCATTGCTAACTTTGATTAAAGCGTCAGTTGTTGATCTACCTTTACGAAACCCATTCTGAGATTTATTAAGCAAGCCCCTTTGCTCTAAAAAGTAAGTTAATCTGCGTGTGATTATCTTTTCCATCCACTTGCACAAGTGCGACGTCAGCGCTATTGGTCTGTAATTGCCAGCATTAGCTGGGTCTTTACCAGGTTTACCAAAAGGTAGAATCAAAGCACACTTCCAGCTGCTTGGCATTACACCTTCCCTCCAAATCATATTAAACAGTTCAAGCACCATATCCAAGGCTTCCTCTGGTAATTGTCTAAACATAGCATAGCATAATTGGTCTTGCCCTGGTGCAGAATACCCACTCCCCTCTATTGCTGTTTTCAGCTCCTGTATTGTGAACTCCATATCAAGGGGAGTGCCTTCACTGACCTTTTTCTTTTTAACTTCTGAATATACTGCTAACATTTCTTCTTTTCTCTGTCTGTGCATCTCATACAAATGACTTCCGCTGTGAACATTTGCAAACTTCTTCCCCAATAACGCAGCTTTCTCCTTATTTGTAATTGCCCGATATTCCCCGTCTATCAAAACTGGGATTATAACAGATTTTCTTTTCCCGCTCATTTTATTGATCATCGCCCAAACATCACGCACCTGTATTTCTCTTCCAATAGATGAGCAGAATTTCCTCCAAGCATTCCTCTTGGCTGACTTAATTGCGTTCCGAACTATCGCTCTCTTTCTTTGATAATCGATCAAATTATGTTGATTCAGGAGGCTTCTTACCTTTCTGAAGGCACGATTCCTCTCTTTGATTGCATTTTTGCATTCCTCATTCCACCATGGGACTATTTTCTTTTCCCAATTCCCCTTACTCTTAGGAATGCATATTGCTGCAGCACCAATAATCATAGAGGTCAGTACTCTCGCGCAGCTGTCCACATCCCCTTCAATAGTTATATCTTCACATGCCTTCCTACAACATTCTTTAAATATTCCCCAATTTGCTTTCGGAAAGCACCATCTTTCTGTTGAATTACCCTTCTGTGTAAAAATACTACAATGTAATGAACATAATATTGGGTAATGATCACTCCCTATGTTAGAGTCATTCATTATATTCCATTCACACACATTACTCATATTTCCTGAGACTAAGGTGAGATCTAAGCAGGATACTGAATTTCGAGTAACATCTACTCTAGTGCCTCTTCCATCATTAAGACAAATTAATGCTCTCTCCCCTATAAATTCTTCAACTACCTGTCCGTTGAAATCCGTGCACTCACTTCCCCACAGTGTATTATGAGCATTAAAATCTCCACACCAAATTTCTCTTTTCCCAATATTTCCTGATATCTCGTGAAACATTTCCAAAGACAGCTTTTTACAAGGGTTATAAAAGTTCACCACCTTGATATCTCCTCTGGGACTGCATACTTCTATCATAACACATTCATACTGCTCTGGAACATTCATCTTCCTTAATAAATGTTACACCCCCCCCACCTTGTTTCCCAGATCTATCACATCTGACAGAGCTGTACCCTGGAATAACAAAGTCCAATTGTGGCTTTAGCCAAGTTTCTTGAATGCAAATGACATCTGGCATATCTTTCAGATCAGCCACGACCTTCTTGAACTCTTGCCCATTTGCTATTAAACTTCTGGAATTCCATTGTAGGATATGCAACACCATTAGGAGGTTAATCACCCTGAACATCGTAGTTGGGAGGATTTAACATTTTATGAATCAAATCTGCCTTAGCTTCTTTGATCCCCAGTATCTCTATGGCTGCCTCTACAATTGTCTTAATTCTATCACTTTTTTTCTTTTGTTGAATTGCCAAATTCATAGTTCATTGCCAAATTCAGCACATTTTGTCAACAATTAGCGTGTCCTCATTTATCTCTGTTATGCATGGATCCAACTCTGTTTGACTCTGAATTGGGACCGGGGGAAGGGCCACAGGGGGTTGTCTTTCCCCGGCTTCCTTCATGAGTGTTTCCCTGGGCGTAACTTTATCCTTTTCCTTCACCTTTTTAACTGCTTCCGCATAAGACACCTGATTGAGTATTTTATATTTCTGCACTTCCTTTGCTTGCAGTTGAATTGGGCATCCTCCAAATGCGGCGCTGTGTTCACCTCCACAGTTACAGCATTTAATTTTTACATTTTGGCCACATTTTCCGTACTCATGCTCGCCTCCACATCTTGCACATCTCTGCTTCCCCTTGCATTGCCCTGCCGTATGTCCCATTCTTTGGCACTTGAAGCATCTTAATGGAGCTGGTATAAATTCTCTTACATCATAGCTCATATATCCTATTCTTATTTTCTTGGCTAGGACCTTTTCGAACTCAAGCAGCACTGATAGGCTATCAGTTTTCTTTCCATCTCGATTTATTTGCAGTCTAGAAGCTTTCACTACCTTCCCACCTTTCGCTTCCTGGATAATCTCCTCTATTGACATTGACAGTGGCACATCCTGAATAACACCCCTCAGTTTAGAAGCACTCCCTGGAATATGACTGCTGATCCTTTCCCCGTTCAATGTTTCAGCTCTGAGGATCTTCTCCCTTTGCTCTGTAGCAAAGATCAGCAGTCGCCTGTTGCTTAAAAACTTGGCAAACTTAATCTTTCCTATTTCTTTTTCTATTGCTTTGGTCAGTTTTAACGGATGATAGTGAGCCCCTTCATTTTTGAACGCAATCACCACTTTCCATTCCGCTGTTTCATCCTCTTTCCTCACACTTGCTCCATTAGCCTTCGCTTTTTTACTCCCCTTGCCGAACTCATTTCCGGAGTGGTCAGAACACTCGCTCCAATCTCTCCTCCTTCTGTTAGCTTCTTGCCATTGCATTTCATCTCGCTCGCCATCTGTACTGTCACCCATATTATCTGCATTCACGGTACAGTTGCTGCTAACCACGAAATTCCGCTCTCCTCTCGACGTCCACCACTTTTCCACAAAACTTGATTCGTCGCCGCTGCACGCTGTTCTCCACCCACTAGGACGGCCCGGTCCCAAGCTGTTCCGCGCGCGAATGTCGTCCGAGTAGAAAAGCTCGGCTTCCTCCAATTTGACCGCTTTGTGATTGGCTGAAAGGTGGAGGCTGACGGCGTGGTGTGGCCAATAGTGGAGCTCGCCTTCTCAATTAGCTCCCGCCTCTGGTGATGGCGCCAACGTGACGTCCTTCAAATCATAAAAATGTAGATAGATGGGTAGGTAGATGATTGGTAAGCAAGTTTCAAACCAGCACTTTGCTTCAGAATAGTAGAGATACATATATGAAAGTACATTCAATTAAACTATCCTGGCAACCTACATTTAACTGGATTATTTTCAATATTCTATGGATTAACTATGGAAGCCCGTTTTTCTCCACTGTGATAAAACAAATTAAGATTTTTTTTTATCACAGTGGCGGAAACGGGCTTCCATAATTATCCAACTGAAATAAAGTGATGACTTATCATTGTTCAGCCCGCTGAGTTTCAGATAATGTTTTATTTAATCAAAAATATTAATTATTATTATCCTCGTACGTCCCAATAATGAATTGGTGGCTATTTCTTTATCTTGCTCATGCTACATTTTGTATTCTTAATGTATTCTTATTATTATAAACAATGATAGAATAACTTAGTTATTGATGATTCATAATAATACAAATAATAATAATAATAATGATACATTTGAATTATCGTAAACAAATATCGAAAATGAACGAATATAGTAACGTCTCGGAACAAAGCCAATACAAACAAAGTGCAGTGAAGCACGTCACATACTGGTAGAGAGTAAAACCCCAAAGGAGGGTCGGACTGTGAACGGGAACGTCAACCACACATCCATGAATGGGAACGTAAAGTAGTTGAATATTCATTCATCAAAGAATCCCATTGGCCCGTCTTGCCTCGAGGGCGGGACTTGTTGGCACGTCGACATGACGGAGGAAGTGGCTCAGCTGGCCCTTTGGAGCACACCTGCCACTCATTTCACTAATTAACGTTCCCGCCAAAAGGACAAGGACGGCAAGGTAAATAAAGAGAGGTTAGGCACACTGCTTGTGCAACGGAAGCTAAAGCTGGGTCGCAGGTCAGTTCCAAGTGGAAACAGTCTTAAAGTCAGCTGTTGTTGACAGACCATAACAAGGTTTGCTGCTTCCTCTTTCACCTATTTATCTAATGTGTGTTTTCTTAAAAGCTAAAAAACAAACATTGTTTTTATTAGGATAATATACTTTTTTTGGCTCGTAAACATGATTTTGAAGTGATGAGTTTGAGCTAACTGTGTTTTTTTTGTGTGTTTTTCAGAGTAACACGATGACGAAAGCAGACGAGCCCGCTAACTTGGGCAAAGTGGTTCACCTCCTGGTTCTGTCTTTCTCCTGGGGCACGCAGGTCTGGGTCTCCTTCATCGCAGGTGTGAGCACAAACCGTCACGATAACTGCTTCATGAGCTTATCGTACCATACCTCGGTCATATATGAACATGACCTCGGCCATTTTTATCGTTATTGACTTATCGTATATTATGGACGTGACCTCAATCTCCATATTGCTCGTTTTGTTAAAACCCCCACAGTTTTTGCCCACATGATGCCAAAATAAACGGCATTTTTTTTCTTTTCTTCTCTACAATCATAAGAATGATGGCATTGTGCAGACATTGCTCATCTTTGCTTCATTTTAATTATTGTTTTGGTTGTGCTCTTAAAAATGATGTACTTGCATTTATTTATTTGATCATTATAACAGTGGCAAAAAATGGCAAAGCGTCAAAATGATCGTTTATTGCAATTATTTTGGGGACCGCAGAAGTAGTCGTGGTGACAGGCCTAGCATTCCCGCTCCAAGGGTACGCGTCGGTTCCTGACCCGATCTTGATGTCTGTCCTTGCAGGTTTTGCGTTGATTCGGCAGGTGAGCCGACACACCTTCGACCTGGTGCAGAGTAAGCTCTTCCCTGTGTACCTCTACTGTCTAATGGCGAGCCATGTTGTCAGCCTGGCCATCTACGCCGTGTACCACCCCACGAACATGCTGGATGGCCAAGAAGGCGCGCAGGTCAGACATCCCAACACAAACACACTAATTTAAAATACTTTTTAAATCACATGTTCGAGTAAATCATCCCCATTTCCCCAACGTGCTGCAGATGGCCCTGTACTTCGCGGCGCTGGTCCTGGTGGGCCTGAACACCTGGTGGTTGTGCCCGGAGGCCGACGAGGTCATGTCCCAGATGAGGGTGGTGGAGGCGGAGCACGGCCTGGGCAACCAGATCGGCCTGGGCACCCAGAAGGCGGCGTACGACAAACTGCGGGCGCAGGACCCCAAGTACATGGCCTGCAAGCTAAAGTTCAGCCTCTACCACGGCATGTCCAACCTCTGCAACCTGGCGGGGTTCATCTGCACCACCACGAATTTGATCTACGCAGCGCTGAATTTATCCGCCATTTAGAGAGGGATGTTTTCAATGCAGCGTATATGGAATATTAAGTGTAAGCGACATCATGTAAATGGAATTAAACCGAGTTTTGCTTCCCTGCTAATGACCCAAAACACTTTTCATTTCGTCAATCAGTACCTTGGCTGTATCAACAATATATAGATTCAATGTGTTCGTATGGTTAGACTTGCAATTAAGATCAAAATGCACAAAATTGAATCACCGAACCTCGGGTACTGTGTGGGCCATTCACGTTCACCCCAGCAGGGGGCGCTGTTTAAACACGGGTGCATTCAGAGAAGAGCTTGTTGCTGAGGGCAGCATAGATTAGTGCATTTATATTTGTCAAATAGTGGTGTTTTTCACATATTTTGATAAATAAATGATGTTTTTGCTTACTTGTGTGCTTTGGATGTCATTATTTCACGTGCATCCGCTTTTATTCCGTCGAATTTGGTCCCATGTTTGTCTTGCTATGATCATCGTGCTCTGACAGATTCATGCTGATGAGAGAACCCAGGCCCAAACGCACTGGATGCTTGGCTTTGCAACAGGAAAGGTTTTAATGTAATCACCGGTGACGCAGGTTTTTTTTGCAGAGAACACTGCTTTGCTGGCCAGCTCCAGGATGAGGGAGGCCCTGTCCTTGATGCAGCTACAACATCAGCACTAACGGATTATAATGGAGGCATTTCATTATTTAAAAAGAAGCAGGAGCTGAAAGTAAACGGTTGAGGTTTTCCCACGACGCTTATTCATCTTGTCCTTTTCTAAAGATGTTGTTCTCTCTGCGATAATCATTATTTTCTGGTTTATAAAGATGCAGAATGGAATATTTAGAGTATTAGTTCTGAAAGAGGAAGGCCTTTTTGTCAGTTTGAAGAATGTACAAGGAAGTTAGTCAAAGTGTCTCAACTGCAAATTTTTGAGACTCTCAGAGTCTTTAACCGTCCCGACGAGTTTCCCCACTGCATGGCATCAGGAAATAAAGTGAACCTGTTCAACCGCAGAACAAGTTTATCCGCTCATCCTTTTCATGGGACGGTTATTTGACTATTTGGACGGCCATGACAGAAAATGCACACGGTTTAGGAATGTCTCCTCTGCGTGTGCGAAGTAAAGCACGAGGAAGCTGGAGGTAACAAAAGGAAGTGTTGAGGGCTTGTTCCGGCATTCTTCGTCATCCATGACCCTCACAAGGAAACTGAGTGAGCAAGAAAGAGGCCCATTGCAGATGGCTTCTTGTTTTCCATTTATTTGGAACTCCAGGACCTGCAGAGCATGGCCTGCAGCGCTATGGTGTGTTATGAATGAATTATGAGTCAGGGAGCCTGGAGAGGCTTTATTCAGTCCTCTCTGATGTGGAAATGGAGACCTAATTTGCAATTGTTTGATCTGTATAATGTACCTAAAGCGGCACAGAAAACACAGAAATCCTGATAGGATGCACCATTTATTTTAGGACTATGGCTGCTCAGTGTGATACAAACAGTAACCATGGACACACACACACCACACACACACACACACACTCTCACACACTCTCTCTCTTCACCTTAACCACAAACTAATTGCTTATCTTACACATATTTTAATACCAATTGCACTGTTGTTTTCGTTGATTGTTGATTGTTTGTCTCGTCTTACGTCCCATGTCCAATGTATGCACCTTCCGCCTCAAAAAATTCCTCGTTTGTGTGAAAACATTCCTGGCAAATAAACGGTTTCTGATTCTGATTCTGATTCTGAATTGCCACACTGTGAAAGTTGGTAACTGGCCCTTAGGGGTTTTTGCTATTGGGTACACTTATTTAGTCAAATAAGGCTGCCAAGTCAGTTTTTAATCAGCGCAGAATTACCTGGCCTTGTGTTACCTTAACTGATCCCAATGAGATACACCAAGCGATGCAGATTATTATTTATTTTTTCTAAATTGGTGGATCCCTAGAGTATTTATTTCTTCTCTTTTTTTTTAGAATATTCCTTTATAATATTTCTGTAAAACCTCTGCTGGGACTTTATAGCATCTTTCCTATATCATGTTCATGTACTCGAGCATCATGTGGGATCTCGACTGTTTTCACACGTGAAACTATGTAGCCTATAATGTATCTTTTGTGTGATATTGTTTGTGATACGCTGTTTATACATTTTGCAAACTGTTTTGCTTTTATTGTAGTTTTTTTTCTTTTTCTGTGTTTTCTTTTTATATATCTTCCTGCACGTGCATGGCTCCTGTAAAATAAACAGAGATAACATTAATATATACAGGGTTCATACACATTTTGACCAATGGATTTCCATGACTTTAAACCAAATTTCCATGACCAAACATTTTGTGAAATCTCGGTGTATACATGAAAATGTAGTATTTAAACTAAAATGAGAATTCCAACGCATACAGTATACCTTACATGACACAAATGAATGAGGGACAATAGTTTGATTAAAAGAATAAACATTTATAGATAGAGCATATGCCTGCTTATATTTTGAGCGTCTTTTAAAAAAAAGCATATTAATTATTTCAAACTTGGCGTAAATGAACGACATGAACATACGAATATAACAAATTTCCATGACTCTTCCAAAACTTTTGGGATTTTTTTTTTTCAAGGACAATTCCAGGCCTGGAAATAACCATTTTAAATGTCCATGACTTTTCCAGGTTTTTCCATGACCGTAAGAACCCTATGTAATATAGTTGTATTATCATGGCAATCCTAGATAGCCTGGACACATAGTCCATAATAGATATTATAAAACTATTCTGTCCTGTTACACTCGAGTGTGCGCGTGAGTGCAGTGCGCGCGCACCGCCCTCTCTCTCCTCGCGCCGTGTAACTGCCTCAGAGCTTCCAACGGCTGCTCCAGTGTCCGCGTTACCTCTGCCACAGACGGAGCTCCAGCAGCAGAGTCCGCCGCACGAGCGAGATCCGGGAGTGGCTCCAAAACCTCCAAATAAATAAATAAAGAAGTATCCTGTTGAGGAAGGAGAGCGCAGGTCGGGTGCTCGTGCTGTTGCTGGAGCAAAAAGAGGATATTTCCAGGTGCTCGCTCTACTTTCGGAGGCTAACCATACTCTCTACCCGGCATCCCACCGCCGCCGGACGGACGACAGCGTATCGCTCACCCCGAGAGTCGAGCTGGACGTTTGCTTTTCTTCCACAAAAAGGTAAGTTTGTTTTAGTTTCCGAGTTTTTATTTGTTGCGTCCCTCCCTGCCTCTCGCGAATGCTAACGCGGCACCGTCACTCAGAAGGGTTACGCTTTAAATTGTACTTTATGCTAACAGGTAGATGCTCGCGGAGGGATACCTAACGTAAGGGCTCGTTGTTGTTCGTCACGCTAATGCAGCATAAAGTTGAACAAGTTAGTCATTTTCCACTATCGTAATAAAAACGAGCGTCCTCGTCTTTATCTCCCATCAGTGTTTGCATTTCAGTCTTCCCAATCATGACAACAGAAGAAGACATGGCGTGACAGCTGCCCACTAATCAATGCTGCTCATTTCCTGTGGGCTCCTGGGTCAACAAACAAGGGCCGGATGAGGGCCACCAAGAATAACCTGTGTTTCTTTCTCTACTGGAGTTAACGCTCCGGTGTGCCATAAAGGAGCTCCCATTGCAGCTCAGTGGATTGTGGTTATCCCTCACCAACTCCAGGATGTCTGCCCAACATCAGAGACCATCGCTCTGACGTCACGGCAGGTGCTGACGTAGGGGGCCTTCTTGTTAAAGTCCTCTTGGCTGCTCAGTTCCTCTTCAATTTTATATATTAATCAATATTTCCCCCTCAAACATCAGTTGGATCCCAGTCACGTGTGCGTATGAATCGTGTGCGTTATGCAACACGTGCATCTTTTTTTATTCACATGACATCTTTGTAATAAGAGAATAAAATGTCTTCGCTGGCTGCGCGCGCCAACGTATTGGCCTGCAGACATCATGAGCTCCACGGTAAACACGGAGGACATGTGACTGGGGTTAAGCTGAGCTCAAAGTTGGGATAAAAAAATACATGTATTTATTAAATGGGTGGATCCATGCTACGGGATCTTTAAGCGCACACACAAGAATGTGGCACGGGCATCATGTGGCAACGTCTGGAGAGAATAGGAAGAAGCACTTTTCAGAGGGCATGTAACTACCTGGAGAAGTAAAGTTGTGAAAGGGGATTGTGTCATTGTTCTTCTGGCGGGCGCTTCGTGTCGACATCAGCCGGCAGGCGAGGTTGCACATGCAGGCTGTGTAGGTGGACGTCGACCGCAGCTGCTCAGGATTTTAAGAATTCATGAGTAACAGGGTTAGTTTTTTTTTTATTTATTTAGGGTGTGTTTCCTTACTCCTGCAGCCGTCGGTTCTTTTAAATCTGCATTCAAGGCAACACTAACAGTACACAAGAGGAACATGGACGTGTCTCCTCATACCCTGGCAATTACTGTGAGAGCAAACATTTGCACAGTAAATGATTTTGACAGGCTTCTCCAATTTCTCATTAGCGATGAGCCTCCTCCTCCTCCTCCTCCTCGACGACAGTGTGGTAGATATCTCTATCCCGCTCCGGAGACCTCCATCTGGCCCGCTAAGAGCCGAGTGAACCGACTGCTGTGACCGCTAATGGGTCTGAGAGTCCCTAGCCTGGTCTCCACGGAGACGGGTCTCACCGGAGAGGAGCAGGGCGGAGCCGCACCGTGTGTGTGTGTGTGTGTGTGTGTGTGTTCAGAGGGACAGACTTGGCGAGCTCTCCCTTTCACGCCCAAAAGCCTGTTTCCATCCTCAGATCACGCTGAGATGAAGGGTTGCAACAAAGAAGATGGCACGGCTTCCCGTCATTTAAAAAAAGCATTCTCATCTTGTTCTCACTGTTTATATTTTATTTTTTCATTTTGATCGCAAACTCCCCTTTTTAATGGAGCCGAAACAGTATCTCACAGATCCCGGCTGGATTTGACAAACGTCTGGCTTAAGCTTTGATTCAGTAGATCAACGGCAACTTTCTGTAACTTTGTACCTTCTGTAATGTTCCAGTGAGATGAGCGTTAGTTAACTCTAATAAGTTTAACTCAGTTCTACTCTCCAAAACACGTGCGTGTCATTGAGGCCGGACAGATGCTTTGCTCGGTCTTCTTCTTTGGCACTTTGAGTGTCGCCGGCTCCACCTTTGCTTGCATGCCATTCTCCTTCCCTTTATCTTGCCAAGTCATTTTTGCTACTTTACCCTAATCGAGTTGTTTCCTGTGAAGGCGGAGGTTTATTTTGAAAAGGCTGCTGGTCCTCCGTAAGAAAAGGTTTTGCTGCATTCCTTCGTTAAGTCGAAGACGTTTGAAGACATCAGCTTGGGTGTTTTGTAAAATATTGATGGGCATATTTCACTGTTTTGGTGACATTTCAAAGTCAAAAAGTAAAGTGCAGCATCCTGCATGGCTTAAACGAGGCGTAAACTAAAACGGTTAAGTGCGGGCTCGGATGTGACCGACATTTGCCTCCGTGATCTCCCGCCAGCCGTCCTAACCCATACACACGACGTCACCTGACCGATGTTCTCCACCGAGATCACATGACGACTGTTTGACTCAGGTGTGGACTCTGGGTACACGTCTGCCATTGGCCGTGTGTTTCAGCCGGCATTCTCCTCCCCTTCCGCTACCTGCGCTATCTGTTTAGCAAGGCCACAGTCTCCACATCCTGTGCTTAGCTCCGCCCCATGATGTTTGTGATTGGTTTAAAGAAATACAAACGAGCGCGTCAGCCCTAAAGAAAGGTTCGGCTCCACGCGGTTTCATTCGCCAATAAAAGAGCGTACTATTAGCTGGTGTCCGCCATGTTTCCTCCTAACGCTGCACGTTAGACTCATGTTCTCCTCCTTGTGCTCCTCCACCTCTCTAGATGGCGTCAAATGACTCGCGGCTCCAGCAGCAGCCCTCCCAGAAGGACGCTGCCGACCAGAACTTTGACTACATGTTCAAGCTGCTGATCATCGGCAACAGCAGCGTGGGGAAAACGTCCTTCCTGTTCCGCTACGCGGACGACTCCTACACCTCGGCCTTCGTCAGCACGGTGGGCATCGACTTCAAGGTCAAGACCGTCTTCCGCAATGACAAGAGGATCAAGTTGCAGATCTGGGTGAGTGGTTTTGAAGATAAGATTTATTTAATGTTATTTATTTTTGTGATATTCACTGGACATTTTTGCCATTAGCGATTTTCAGCTCCCTGCCGATCTCCCTCCAGACACAAAGTAAAACATATTGGATCAAATTCATTTTCTGTTGGATTTTATTTGGTTCAAGATTGGTTTGAGTGAGAGACGGTCCTGTAACTTGGTGCAGTTTTTGGGAAAATGTCATTTAAAAAGTAAATATTGTATCACGAACATATATGAATTTGAACTATTTTCCATGGAAAAAAACCTGCTGTTCATTATAGTTCTTAGAAAGGAAGAAGATCGGAATCTGCAGGTCTGACTTAAAAAATAAATAATTGGGAATTGGCCATGAAAATATAAATCTCCAGCTAATAACCCTTATTGATTGTAAAGTGCTTCGCCTCTCTCAACCTAACCCACCTGAGCATATGTGCATTTTAATTTGTTGTTAAGAAAATGGATGCTCTTATTGCTTTCGATGTAAATAAATAAAATCCGGGACAGGGAGAGAAGGAAAAGCAAAGTAAGCCCAAGTGGGATCCTTGTTCTCACCAAGAAGGAAGGAGTCTCTGTCGGGCAGCTAGGAGACAGACGGCTGCTTAAAGCTCGAGGTTTAGAGGACTCTAGAATCGTGGGCTTGGCCCTTGTCGCGCGGCACGTGAACTGTGCGAGTGCAGAAAGCGTGACTTCCTCATGGTTTCACACGGTCTTACTCGCTGGCTTATCTTGCATCGAATGGTGCTGAGCGGTCACTTAAATGTGTAAAGGAGACGGATCGGCCAAAGTAAACCAGGGACGTTTTCCCGGGTTACACATTTGAATTGATGCCTCAAAGCCCAGCTGGAGGTCGAGGGTCAGAGACGATGAGAAACTGTCTCTCCTCTGATCTGCGGGTCTTTTGTCCTTTCATTCAACCTGTAACATGAATCCTTTGGCAACTTTGAGGAAACGGAAAC
>JBAMJR010000051.1:14765000-14985000 GCA_038501785.1 Myoxocephalus aenaeus | reverse complement strand
GCCCACGGAGGACGGCCAGCGGCTGGCAGAGGACCTAGGTACGCACTCGGACTCGCGCTCCCACCTGCTCGCTCCCGCCGACAGATATCGTATTCATGCACGTCTCAACCTCTGTGTCGCCGAACTCAGGTTTCCAGTTCTACGAGGCCAGCGCCAAGGACAACATCAACGTGAAGCAGGTGTTCGAGTGCCTCGTGGACGTCATCTGCGACAAGATGAACGAGAGCATGGAGGGCGACATGAACCTCGTGTCCAACCACAGGAACCAGGCCCTTAAAGACTCGCCGTCGGAGAGCCACGGGGGCTGCGCTTGCTAGACCACCCGCCCTCTTACCAGCACACGCACACACACACGCACACGCACACACACACACACTGATAATCACACACGAAACCCTTCCCTCTCTGTGCCTCGACCACATAAAGTGCCGCAACTCTTCCTCTCTCGTCCCTCCAGCCACGGCCCAGCACGGACCAAAAGGACCGCTCACTGAAAGAATCTTCATCGGCGTTGTCAGACTCCTCTTCCTCAGCTCGGTGTTTCAGTCTTTGACCTTTGAGGGGCCCACTTTCTGGCCCTGTGTTTTAGCCCGTCAGCTCTGCGGTGAGCTGATAGTCCACCAGCTCCGCTTCTTGGCTCCGCCCACCTCAACCGCCCCTCGACAACTGCTGCGACCTTATCTGAACCATTTGTTTTGTGGCTTTCATTTTTCTAAGACAAATATTTGTGCAGATATTGCTTGACAGCTAGGGATGCCAAATAGTGACAGTAGGTGTCTGTGCTTCGGGCCATTCGTTGTTTTTCTCGCCGGCTTCATATTCACATACAGCGGTGAGAGCGGCGTCGTTCAGGGTCAATGGAACTGTTGAATACACTTTCTAAACGCCTCTAAGTAGAGAGACGTGTCAACACAGCGCAACCAAATCGTGACAATAATAAAACAGGCCTTCATGTTGGTGTTTCTTGAGTTCAAAATCATTAGAGAGGATTTCTAACGTCTTATCGTCCGTCACTTTCCATGAAGCTCAAACACGACTCGAGATGATAAACAGAATGACCCTCGTCTGAGACCTGACTCAGCGCTCAGCACCTCACTCGCCGCTTTGTGCCACTCGGGCTTGACTGCCTTCTCTCGCCACACACACACACACACACACACACACACACACACACACACACACACACACACACACGCCCCTCTCACTCTGCTTAATAACTGAGTTTCTGAAAAGTGGTGAATTATGTTTTTCTTGTTTACTGACATACATGACTTGTGGAGCTGCAGGTGTGTGTGTGTGTGTGTGTGTTTTTTAATCCGAGCGTCTCTGTGCCGGCCATCTTTTAAAAGGAGCCGTTGTCACTGAATTATGTTATTACTGTAATATCTCATCTTCATCTGAAGTGAACACAATGAGGTTTCACCATCATTTCACTTTGTGCCATCAGTTAAACTGTACCTGCAATTGCCGTTTTTATTCTGTTTTTGTTCCATGTCAGTATTGAACGGTCAATCGCCCCCCAAACACACACACACACACACACACACACACCTGAAAACTGTGTCCTGATTGAAGTTATTTAAATGTCTTTGGATTGCAAAGATCGGTTATGAAAAAAAGGAATTCTTTTATTGTTTGTTGTGCTGTTTTCTGTTAATTGTCTTTTAAGTGCCAATGTGCCGACTACTGACGCGTCAGTCGATGTCTCCGCCACAACGTCTGCACCACAACACATCAGACGTCTCTTCAACACGAGGCGTCTACAGAACACTACATTGAGTATTTCAACGCTAGCGCAGGTGTTCAAGCGGCCTGCAGGGGGCGTCACAGAGCACGTGATATCCTGATGGCGTCCACAAGGGCGGCTGCTGCTCCAGTGCGTTGGATGTGCTAATGATTGAATATTTAACCACTTCGTCCGGTTTCTGCCATATTATAAAAACTACCGACGCCTTTGTACGAACGAGTCCGTGCAGCAGCCGGAGAGCTGTTGGTCCGTCCGGTTTCTTTCTCTCTTCTGTTTATGAATCATTTGTTTTCACGTGTCCCGTTCCTGATTGGTCGCTTTTAAAAAAAAAAAAGAGGGGAGATCACGTCGTTGGATCCCTTTTTTATTTAAGATTCTGAATGTGTAAAAAAGAAAAGAATGCATTCTATAAACAAGAATAAATTGGGTATGTCGAAATGTGTATATGAAAAATAAAGAATATATTCATTACAAAGGGGAGAATGTAATTTCAGTTTATTTTCTTTAATTCCTTTTTACAAGATGAATGACAGCATTGTATGACCTCCTGACCCCCAAAACAACTGTAGACCCAGAGAAACTCTGTTATCGTCCCTCACACCAATACAGACGTCCTCATCCCTTTGGGGGCTGTTAGCAGATGTGGATCGTGTACTCAGTGTTAACCCGAATATAATAATGCAGGAATAAGACAACGTGGGGCATCACTTCAGTTTTAGTGGAACTCTGTAAAGTAAAACTTCGGCACCTCTAATTGGTTCTATGTGTCCGTCAAACAGTAACTGAATTAACCCTATAAAGCCTGCATCTGGCAATACACACACACATATATACTGTATATATATATATATATATATATATATATATATATATATATATATATATATATACGTAAAAGCTGGGAAAAAGAAGAAAAAAGTTCAACTGTGTCGTCACCCGTAGCCGAAATGCAGCGTGTTTTACATTCACTGGGATCAGGCCTTTTACGTCCCCCGTCACGTGACCTAAACGAGGCTCTGCATTGCATCCACCCCTCCCCCGGGTCACTTATCGCGGTGTAGAAACAGGTTGTCTGCAGCGCCGATAAAGCGGGTAAAACGAAAGAAAACACGCGGGTGCAGCAATAAGATAAGAAACCGTTTGGGTCTGTGAGTGTGTGTGTGTGTGTGTGAGTACGCGGCGGTTTCCGTTACTCTGCACATGCAGGGATCGTTGGCCACTTCCTCAAATATATAATGATTTACGTAACTTGTATTGTGATTATTATTGTCATCCTTAGTTTGTTATTATTATGATTCATATTTCTCCTCTGTCTGCCCATCCATCCATCTCGCTCTGCGCGCTTTTACGCACGAGGCTCCTCTCTCCTTACAGTAGCAAAACAAAACATCAATTGGTAAATATCAATGAGCGCGTGATTCTCTCACTGCCTCACGCCCGCCGACGGGAGAGTACAGTTTTGTAAGAGTGCACGTGCCGCCCCGCCCCTCCTCCACCGTAAACAGCTCTGCTCTCTCCGCGGCTTATCGCTCGCGTGCAGGCGCGTAAACCGCGCGCGCTATCCATGGCATCTCAAACACACCAGAAACGAGCCGCGAGGAACAGGTTGTTTTCTATAGTGATGCCGGCGGAGGACAGAGGGCCAGAGTGTGTCTGCGCACAGAGAACACAAAAAGGATGACATGCTTTCACCTGAGCCGCTTGTTGGCGCTCTGCGGGATACTCTGCGCCACGCGGGACGCCTCCGGGGTCCAGGGGCCACGAGATTTCGAAGAACAGGGTAAGAGAAGATTTATGTATTAATTGTTAGCTGTAGAACTTCAAACTAAGTAGAAATAGTAGGTAGATAAATTGTTTTGGGTACACCACATGTATTCTACCTGTAAAGGTGATTTCAAATCTATGATAACAATAACAAGCTGTTGTTGTTGTTGTTGTTGTTGTTGACCCCATAACTTCCCCTCCTCAGTGTCTTTGATGCTGAAAGAAGAGCCAGAAAACCCAAAGTGCTTCACCGACAGCAGGAAGGACTTCACCTGCTTCTGGGAGGAAGATGAGGAGCGGGCCGGCTCCGTGGACCAGTACTCCTTCACATACGCATACCAGTAAGTCATGTAGACCAGTACTCCTTCACATACGCATACCAGTAAGTCATGTAGACCAGTACTCTATCACATACCAGTAAGTCATGTAGACCAGTACTCTATCACATACCAGTAAGTCATGTGGACCAGTACTCTATCACATACCAGTAAGTCACATTAAGGGTCTAATGGGAACTGTGGGGCCCAGTATGGTCACAAGAGTTGTAGTTCAAAGCTGTTGTTCTCATACTTTCAGTTTAAATTTGTCTCTTTTTTTCTATTGCATGCAACACGTTATGAATGAAACTATTAAAAACGTCTTCACAGACTTTTTAGGGGCCTGATAATTAATAAAAGGTCCATACATCAGTCCACATCAGTGGTTCTCAACTGGTCTGGCTCCGGGACCCACTATCATCCCTGAATGACAAGCCGTGACCCAAATCGAGGAACATTCTCAACTTCTCCAATGTATTTAATGAAAAGATGGTGCAGTTTGAACCTGAGATAGTACAGAATATGTATGCTAACACAAAAACAAGTTTAATGACCAAAACGAGCAGCTGGTGTTGATGATAGAGAGGGAACTATTCCCTTTTACACTCAATTAGCTGCATTTTAATTAAAAAACTAAAACTGCATCTTCAGGACACGAGGTATTACAACATATATAACAATTCAGAATCTTCAGCTATTTTTAAACAGACTCAACAGCTTTCATGCACAAACAGTCCAACAACTAAGAAGTAGTTTCAAAAAGACTGAAATGACCTAACTTTAACTGAGAACACACACTCACCGAATCTATGACAAACACTTTACTGTGGAACACGTCACTGTGTTGAGGAGCAGCTTTTCCACTAACCCAAAATAAATTAAACAAAAGTGGAATTCAAAAGGATTCATATATACAACATTAACTTCTCTTGTGATTACCTCATCAGTAAATACTGAAAAACATTGTGCTTTACAGACAATTAAGCAGCACTCAATTCTCCTCCCAACCCCTGAGTTTTTTCCTGTCATGCAGGCAGCGCCATCAGTTGTCAATGTTATATTCAGTAGGCTGTTTAATGTAATTATCCTAAAAACCCAGAGTCTCCCTCATATCAGGATGGTTTGACCCAACCTGGCCCACGCTGCTGAAAACATGGAGGGACAAGTGCAAAACCAGTTGAAACCAGAGCCGGCAAAATAACAACACTCCGTTGCATAAAAAAGTCCTTTCAAAATAAAACCACAGGATGAAAAAAGGCAACTGAAAACGCGACCCACTGAAAACCAGTTGAGAATCACTGGTCTAGAGACATACAACAGTTGCAAGATTCGACTACTTGCACTACTCTGACTACTGTTGTCTTTTTGTCTCTGTTGTCTTTTTGTCTCTGTTGTCTTTAAATGTATTTTTTTTTTTAACATTTATCTTGTTTATTGTGTATAAGTACGAAGAGCTGAGTGAAACCAGAGTCAAATTCCATGTATGTGTAAACACACATGGCCAATAAAGCTGATTCTGATTCTGATACGTCTGAGTTCTAAGCGAATGAGACTCAAGCACAAACAGCTCACCTCTCTCTGAACCCGGAGTGCTCTCTGTCTTCCTCTGTGCCGAGCAGGCAGGGAAACGGCAGCAGCTGCCCGCTGAGCGCCCTCCCTGCAGCGGGCGGCAAGAGGCTGTTCTTCTGCCACCTGGACCGACCCCAGATGTTTGTCCAGATGGACGTGAGAGTTCACCGAGAGGGAGCGCTGATCCACAACCGCAGCCTTTTGATCGAGCTCCTCTGTGAGTTGTTTAATTTAACGTTCTTCTTACTGCAAACTGTGTCGCTAAACGGCAGTCAGAGGATCGGTTTGTGTGAGAATGGTGGATTACATTCATTTTCATTGACTCTAAAACTCCCAATACTTTTGAAAGCTGCTGGAATGAATTTTTTTCATATATAAAAAAGTTGATCACAGTGTTTTAATGTCTTTCGGGTTTACTCACAACTCTCATCAGTGTTGTTGTTTTATTCGAGAGAAAAAGCTCTAAACACCTGCTCCGCACCAAAACTGGAGACCCGTTAACGTTAGCAGCTAGCTCGTTTAACATAGTGGAGCATTTCACAGACAAAAGAGCCACATATTTCCCTCAGGAGTTGGTGGAGCCCAAAAACAGAGCTAAAAGGAGACTTATGGACGTACATCCATCAGGTGGGCATACACGTGACAAATAAATGCCAATGCTGCTCACAAGTTGGAATAAGTGTCAAGTTAATCATATCTTATACTCACTCAGTGGCGGGCCGTCAGGGCCTGCTAAGCAGAGAGCTGGCCTAAACAGAATCACAAAGTTATAGCTATTTTATAATTTAATTTTGTGCGTCGAACAGCATCCCGTCATGGTGCGTATTTATGTATACGGTATCAGACAGCAGGCCTAGGTATAAAATGCACGGCCCGCCACTGCTTATACTTAAAAGGTGATATATGTCAGGGTTGTGTTTATAGCCTCTGGCCAAACTACAGAGCAGTGTTTCATGGTGTGACGAACTTCTGGTGAGGAATGATCTTTCCCCCGACTTCCTACAAAAGTCCTCCCTAACGCTTTCTCTCATCTGTCTGCGCGGCAGTTCTTCTGGACCCTCCGACTAACGTGACGGTGAACAGGACGAGCCAGAAAGGGCAGCTGAACGTCAGCTGGGTGGTTCCTCCTCTCAAGTACATGGACGACAGCATGATGTTCGAGGTCAGCTACGCCTCGGCGGATGGCCACGCGGGGAAGGTACTTACTTACACGAGCTCAGAGTTGATCCTGAGAGGCCTGCAGCCGAGCACCAAGTACAAGGTGCGGGTCCGCGTGAAGATGGACGGGCTTAGCTACAGCGGCTACTGGAGTGACTGGAGTGACCCGGTGTTCATGGAAATGCTGCCGGCAGGTGAGTACTGTCCCCAGAAATATGTAGTCCTAACTTGTTTTTACTGCACATGGAGCGATCCAAGTTTGTTCCCAATGCAAGGACTGATTTGGATCCTTCTGTTCGTCCTCCAGAACTCGACCTTCTCATCGTGTCCCTGACCCTCATCATCTCTTTCATCCTCATTGCGCTGTGTCTCATCATGCTCCTGTCCCAACGGAGGTCAGATAACCAGCTGATTTACTTGCCACAACAATGACGACAACACAAAAACTAAACGGTTGCCTCTGTCAGAATATTACAGTACTGATGGGATAGAACAAATGTAGAATTATATTTTCAGCATCTGCGCTCTTTTCAGGTTTGTCATAAAGAAGATTTGGCCGGTTATTCCGACTCCTGACAGCAAGTTCCAAGGCCTCTTCACCGTTTACGGCGGGGACTTTAAGGTAAGAACCAGACGCACAGGGACAATGGCGCGCCAACGTTCGCTATTTAGTCCGGACAAACTGAAACGTTGAACTGAAGAGTGCCGCCTTCGTCTCGGGAAGTCCATGGCCTCAAGGAGTTTTCAACATCCTGTGTTGTGTCTTTCACAGGAGTGGTTAGGTCAGACCGGCGGAGGCGTATGGTTGACTCCAGAGTACTTCTACTCAGAAGAATGCCCTTCTCCCCTAGAGGTCCTGTCGGAGGTCAGCCCTGGCCCCTCCCTGCCTTTCCCACCTCTGCCCCCCAAGGCCGTCAAGGCTCCGACCGCAGGCAGAAAGGAGGACAAGGGTGCAACGAGGGGTCTGGAGGAGAGCGAGCCGTCGGAGAGGGGTGATCCGGCTCTGGCAGAGCGCTGGAGAGCCACACCGCACGACCACTGGCTGATGGACCGCTTAAGGGCGCTCCACCAGAACCAGAAGTCCTCTCTGCTTGAGTCCCAAGACGCCTACGTCACCCTCAGTGGCAACAACCGCGGGGAGGAGGGCCACCCGGACGACGCTCTCGAGGAGGCCTCGCCGCTCGAGGTGCTGTTCACCTCCAGCAAGACGGAGTCGTGCCAATCTCATTCCGACCTGGGATCCGCGCCGCAGAGCTCCAGGTCGGGTCGCCTTTCGTCACAGTGCAGCTCCGAGTACCCGAACCACCACGCATGGATGCCCAAAGGGCCCGGGTACACCTACATGGCGGTGGCGGACTCCGGGGTCTCCATGGATTACAGCCCCATGAGTCGAGGAGACGACATTGGAAACGTGGTCATCTACGCCAATGAGTACAAGAACGAGATCCCGGGTCTTAGAGGACCCTTCCTGCCGAGGCAGCAACCAGTCGGGCTGCACATGGACTGAGACTCGAGAAAGGGTTTTGGATATCCACCCAAAGTTACATCGCCTCTTGACAACTGTTAAGAAAGGTGGACCAAGGATCTGGGGGCCGACTGACACCGAAGTGTAAGCTGAAGGACTCGGGAGGAAGAGTCCGCCGGATGTGCATACAGTACATCGTTTCTACTTTATCCAAATACTGATATTCAGTGGAAAAAGTCTGCATGCTGATCTATAAGTATCCTATCCTGGAGATCAGAGCAGATTTTAAACTATATATATATATATATATATAATTCGATATAAATTGAGGGAGTGTTTATTCATGGATATTCAAATTTGAGCAAAGTGTATTTTTAAAGCCTAAATGACAGAATGGCTATTGGGTTAAATTACAGAAGACGTACACGTGTGTATGAATCCACTGTTGAAAATAGTCCTCAACAAATGTACCATTTATTCCTGTTGGACTCACATTCGCTAAACACTACAATGGCCAGCAGTTTTAGGAAATTAGTGAGTATTATTTGAATACAGGAAACAATATATGTTTGAGCAGTTTTGAAAGATTTACGTCTTCAGTGAGAACCAGTGGGCCACGTAAAGATAATTATGATAAATCCAAATGAAGTTTACATGTTTGAAAACTAAATTATGAGACACCGTGTCAAAGTTCTGAGATAGGAAGTCAAAAGTATGTCACGACTTTGACATAAGAAGACCCGGACTGATAAATTGCCCCAGTCAATAGGTTCGATGACATTTAGACACAGTTTCACTAGCAATGTTAAATGTCACTAAGTGTATGTATCTTGGTCACAATTTTTTAAAACAGCAAATCCAGATTGTGTGTTTATATTTTTTTAAGTGTAGATTGGCTGACATATCACATCAAACTTGTTTTCTTTTTGTGTTTGACGAACAATGTACTTTTTTTTTGGTCAAATGTTGAGATGGAAGAAGTCAATAAATAAAGTTGCAATTCATAGGTCTATATTTGAAACTCCTTGTGAAGGTCTCAAAACTCTGACCTCACAGCTCACACTCTTGACTCAAAAGTCAAAACGCTGACTCAGCTCATAGTTACTGGAGCTCAAACTCCTCGTCGATTTAAGGAGTTGATTGATCTGCAGAAAATAAATCTGCAACTATTTTGAAAGTTGTGTATTCACAAGTAGTTTTTCATGCAAAATTGATCAAGTTCCAAGTAATTGTCCAAGTATTTCTATATTTTTTGCAGTCCTGAAACTAGAATACTGCCACCCTTAGACTTTAAAATACCCTTAACATTTTAATCAGACAGCTCACACTTAAACGTATACAGAAATTACGTCAATGTCATTTTCCAAATCAGAAGAAACTCACTGTATTTGTAAATAGTATTATGATGATTGTGTTTTTTTTCTGGATCAAACAAAGTATAATTAGTACTACTGTAGGCCATATTCATTCTCATGTAACTGTAGATGTTAGTCAGTGTCTTTCTTGCCATGTGGAAGGTGTGGGCTTTTAACTCACTGCTGCCACCTAGAGGGCAGAGACGTGTACAGTATGTTGCAGTGTTCAAATCAAACTTGTTTTTAGTGCGTGTGCTTTTGCAACTCTAAAGTATGTAAAAACATATCAGTTTGTTGTTGACTTCTACTTTGGACAAAAATTTACAGGCTTAGCAAAGCTTAAATTACACTTTTTTAGTACCAATCGCTTTAAATATTACTTTTTACATATTCTGCAACATATATTTGAAGAGAAATTTGTAGTTCATTTAGAAGTGGGGTAACATAATTTTCTGTATGACATGCTATTGTTTATTTTTCAAAAGTTAAGTATTTTTGATTTGTGATATCAGCCACTTTGGTCCGATGTCTCACACACGCCGATCCCTCCGATGTTGTAGATCAGTGGTTCTCAACCTGAGGGACGGCACCCCGCTGAGGGGTCACAAGATGATTGAGGGGATAAGAAAAGAAGAAAAAAAACACATCAATATGCTTTTTAAAATATATGTTTATTTGTATAATTGTTCTGCTTTTTTGGGCAAGAGTAGACTTTGTTTAGTTTTTAAGGGTCCTGCGCCAAAAATGTCCATGTAAAGGTTTTCATTGTGTAAGACTTTCTTCATGTGTTTGACAAAGCTTCATCTCATTAAACGTTGTACATCTGCAACCACTGCGGTCCTGTGAGCTTATATATCTGACAATAACTGGTAAACAATTGGAAAGGCACGGATGAAAAACACCCTTTTGCTCAGAAGTGCTTCAGTCAGTATTTTCTCTGAACAAAAACTCCCAAGTTGAACAAACTGACCTCCACTTTCTCCCTCACTGCTGCTGCAGTCTTTGATGCAAAACGGTGTCAAACCACCTTAAACTCCATGAACCCATCTGGGGAGATCAGCAGCTTCCACTCCTGCGTCGCCGTCGGCCTGTCCTCCCGGTCTCTGATCCCGGAGAGGTAAACGTGCCACACCTCCTGCAGGCCGGCCGCAGCGGCTTCGTAACCGCCGGCTCGGTCCAGAGTGCAGCGCGCCTGGAAGTAGCGGTCCAGAACGTCGAGGGCGGGCTCCTCCACGGAGGCGTCCGCCGACCGGAAGGACGCGATGACGCGGCAGGGGTCCGAGCGCGACGGCCGCAGGAGTTGCGTGAGGAAGGCCGCGCTGTCGCACAGCAGCGCGGCCAGCTGCGCGGCGCGGGACCGCTCTCCCGGGTCAAGGCCACCGAGGCCGCCGCTCCCGCGCAGGTAGCCATCCAGCCCGTCGACCACGATGAGGGAAGGAGGTGTGGGAGACGTGTTGGCGGGCTCGTGGAGGCTGGCCACCTGCTGCAGCAGCTCCTCCACTGTCCGCGGATAGGAAAACTTGATCTTCTTTAAAAAGACAAAAAAAGATAGTGTACTGTAAGCTATTGTATTGTGCATTTAAACAGTTCTCTTGGAAGCAGTGTTCTGGTGTATGTTTCTGGGGCTTTTATTGTGAAGGGGAAAACGGAAGAAGAGAAGAGGAAAGGTTCAAGTGAAGAGGGAGAGAGAAGAATACAAGTGGTTGCAGTCTTGTGCAAACTAATGGAGCATCGTGTTGTTGTTTTAATATTATTGTACAGTATAGGCGCAAGAGAAACCCTCGGCTACAATATTATATCAAACAATAGCAAAGCACTGCCATCATAATATCTCAGAGCCCAACGTGATGTCTTCACATCCTGTTTTATCCGACTATCAGAAAAAGCAGCAACCAAGGAATATTTGACATTTCTGCTTATAAAATGAGTGACAATTAATAGATTATCAAAATAGTTGCTTATTTATTTTCCTATCTATCAACTAATTAATCACCCACAACAGCTTCACTGTTCCCATACTATTTTCTGTTTAATTAGACATATTGAGATAAGGGAAGTTCTGACATTTTTGTTTTTTTTAGTCAACTTATTACTTTAACAATTATTTATCAAGCAAAAAGAGCATTTTAATTAAATATACACGGAACCACAATGGCTTTATTATTGATTCATAAATGATTTACTGAGCATGCCTTTTAATGTTTTACCTTTTAAAGTGAATAATGAATGTTCATGAGTTTTTCTAAACTTTTTCAAGTCAAGTTTATTTCCGGGAGGCCCGTGGTACCTTCAGGCTCTCGGGGCTCAGGCTGGGGACGCGCTTCTGCAGACACAGCGGGAGGCTCTGGATCTGCGCATGCGTGAAGAACACCACCCTCATGCCCAGCTCGGACGCCGCCGTCACCGCCGCCAGCAGCAGCACGGAGCGGCTGATGGCGGCGTCCCCGACCACCAACGCGCTGCAGCTCGCTGACGGAGGGGAGACTGTGAGCTCCTTCCTTCCACCCGTTTGTGACGTGAAAGTCCTAAACACGAGTGATAAAATGTCTGTCATGACCGACACTCTTCCCTACACTGTCCCCGTAGCTTTTTTCGTCCAATAAAGACCTTCACGCGATAGACTGCGGGTTCAACGCTGAAGTTTCCCGCGTCTGTTTACATGTTGCACGCCGGTGTTCGTGTTGCGGTCCGTGTGGAAACAAACGCGTTGTCTCCTGCGGCGTTCCGCTTCGGTTCTCAGCCAACAAAGAGGGTATTTATCTTCGTATTTTTTCACAGATATTTACTCATGTGGCAAACTACTGTGTTCGTCACTAGTGCTACTACGTTAACGAGCCCGCGGCGTTGGGAGACGACCGCAAACAGACGTCTTTATCAGTGCTTCCGGTTGGGTCGGACCAACTTCCGGGATGCCGGCAATCACAACTTTCAGCTGTCAAGATGGCGCACAGCCTGGCGGAGTTGGACGTTCCTCTGGACGCTGACCACGCCAGGGACCAGGAGAAAGGTGGGATGAGGCGCTGCAGGGGACGACCCCGGCTCACGGACTCCGACCGAGCACAGAGGCGCCTTGAATCCCGAAAGAAGTACGACGTGAGGAGGGTGTACCTGGGAGAGTCGCACAAGCTGTGGAGTGAGCTCCGCAGGAGGACCAGTCTGAGTGATGCCGGACTGGCAGAGTACCTGATCCTGCTCAACACCACGTATGGAGAGAAATACCAGCACAAGCACTGCGGGTAAACAGCACAGAGCAATGCCCGTCCATGGATTGTATTCAAATGCTCTGCTGCAATGTTATTAGCTAGGCCTATATTCCTTTTACTTCTATCAGCCTTTTTTAAAATGTTTTTATGGCCAATTTATTTTAGCTTCATTGAGAGTTCTGCTATTCTGCTCAACGTGGCCAGTCATTGTCCCATTTTACTGCATTGCAGGAAGAAGACTGCTCCAGAAGTCTTGGCGAAAGAGAAAAAAGGTGAGTGCTGCCATCATGACAGGTGGGCATATAGTTAAGTTAGGGACATAAGTTTAGGGAGGCGTCGGTGGGGGAACGTTTAAAAAAGCTGGGTTGTCAAAGTCAAATAAATCAGTTATTGAATTTATTAATTTATTTTGCCTGAAATCTGCTTCGCTGCTGTTTTTTAATAACTTGTTTCATGTGGGTTTTACGCATTACTTCCCCTTTTGTCATGAGGCTTAGTGTTGGTGAGCAAAAGACCAACTCAAAAATAAATATGACCGTCAGTCCACCAGAAACCTTTGACAAGATGAACGAGCAATTTTGAAAATTGACCAACATTTTCGAGTTCCAACCTAAAACAGAAATCTTACGTGGCAACAAGTAGAATGTCTTCAGTTTGGGAGAGAACCTCAGGCTTTTAAAAATCTGACTTCTGTTGCCTCCCAGGCAGGAAGGAGCGCGTGTCCAGCCTCCAGAGCCTGGTGTGCTGGTACCAGGAGCATTCCCGCTCCTGCCCTCTCGAGCCGCAGCTCGGCGCCCTGCAGCCCCGGCCCAACGCGTCCACCGCGGCGGTCTGGCGATGCGACTCGGACCACTCGTTCGTGCAGCACCTTTTCTCGCCGCTGAGGGAGGATAGTGACTCCGAGCTCGAGGAGGGAGTGAACGGCGAGGACGACGACGACGAGAGTGCGGCAGAAACGGACGCGCCCGTGGTCAAAAGTGTAGGCAGCAGCGGGAGGAGGAGGAGAAAGGAGTCTCACAGACACAGAGGTGCAGAATTACATGTTTGATTCTTTCAGGGCGGTTTCACTTTCATTGTTGGTTATAATGTGTGGTTAATTAAATGTTCATCAGTAGCTGTTGGGTCTTGAACAAAATGCTTTTTGTTCTGCTTTTCTGCAGATGTGGGCGAAAATGCAGACGTTTCTGAGGTGCAACGTGCAACCGTGAGTCCGGTAGACCAGGCTGCAGCTCTAGGCCTCCATGCCGGTATGGAGGCCTCCTCCCTGGACGCTCCACTGACGGGACGGCCCGGCTGGGAGATGGAGATGGTCATAGAGCGACAGCAAGGCTCCCCAGCCTTTCACTCCATCCCCTCGGAGGAGGAAGACGGGGAGCCTGAGGATCTGCAGCGAGGAATAGATGAGGAGGAAGAAGAGATCGGGGCCGCGGCGCCTGGATACGAGTGTGTTACCGTGGCGCCATCGCTCGCTGATAGACTGGGGAAGGCGCACGAGGACTCGGTGCTGTCGCAGAGTTTGAGCGGCTCGGCCGGACTGGGAGCTCAGGCGGAGTCGCCCGTCACGCCGCCCATGCAGGTGGAGGAGCAGAGCGAGCTGTTTGACCCTCACACCCTGCAGACGGTGGTGACCAGCTGCGAGATCCCCGACCAGAGGACCACGTTGGAAGGCTCACAGGTAGGTGACCTCGCAGTGATGTTTAAAGCAGGTAAAAGCATGTGGTGCACATCAAGGAGTTTACTGCTTTTCCAAAAGCTACAATTGTTTTCTTTGTCTTTTCATCTTAGTTAATTATCATCACTGGGCCCAGCTACGAGGCCCTGGCATCAGAGGGCATCCAGCTCAACATGGGCGGCACAAACGTGGAGGAAGTCACCTGCACCGTCATCGGGGGCGTTACCTACAACCAGGTGTCTGAGTCGAAGCTCGACGAGGACGAGGACTCCATGACAGGTGCGCTGCCTTCAGAGCTGGCACAGAATGTTGTGGGTTATAGCTCGGTGGTCGACGAGAGGAACTGGTTCCCAACCGGGGGTCTCGACCCCCACTGGGGTTTGCAAGGCCTTCTTAATTTTAAGGAGTGTAAGACAATATATATATGTATGTATGTATGTATGTATATATATATATTTTTTTTTAAAGTTGTCTTACACTCCTTAAAATTCTGCTCTTCTGCAGATGTGGGTGAAAATGCAGACGTTTCTGAGGTGCAACCGTGAGCATTTCATTCATTTCTGTGAAAAAACCCCTCAATGAAACTTATTTTTAAGGTTTGGATTATTATGCAGTTGAAACGACCAAAACGACTCTTCACTGAGTCCGCTGTGTTTCTACAGTAGCCCAGAACGGACAAACCAAACTGTGGCTCTGCAGAGAGCCTTAAGTGTTTTTTCTTTACTTGAAAGCCACCGAAGTTCTCCGACACGCTTCGAAATGGATGGCTGATCGGAATCAATCAATCTTTATTTGTATAGCACATTTCATTCAGGTTAGTGCAGGTCAATGAGCTTTACAGATGACCGACAAATAGGACAGAACAAGTATGGACTGAGAAAAGAACGGCTAAAGCAGAAAAAAATCCTGAAAGTAAACAATCACAATATTCTAACTGCCCACGAGAAAATAAAATGGAATAAAATAGAAATTACAGCCTTAATAACAGATAGTTATTACAACAGTGTGAAATACAAAGTTAATATTGCGAATACAAATTAAACATTTAGTTAACAATGGCTTTTTCAGTCCACTAGATGGTGCTAAATCATTTTCTTATGGTGCGGTTATTGGTAAAGTCAGTGGGCTTGGACTTTGTAGTCAGGTGCATGATGCAACATTTATGCTTCAAGAAAACCTTTTTATGACAGTCTGTCCGCTTCACTCACAAACCCCTGTATATATATGTATATATGTATATAAACGTTATTTAAACGTTATTTTTTTAAAAGATAAAACCGATGTCTTTATATTTCCAAGGCTCGTATTGTGGCTTGAGTATCATGATGATATCGTATCATGTGTTCTCCGGTGCTTCCCTCCCCTGCACCTCTTGACCAGTATGACATTTTGATTTCAGCCAGCTCTTGCACAAGGCGTTTTCTAATCGGTTTGCACGTTCTCTCTCTGCAGGTTTGAGCGACAAACAGCTGCTGCATCCCACCGATAACGCTCTGGAGCTGAGTAGCGACAGAGAGCTGCAGCGGAGTCTGAGCGGGTCAGTGGCCACATATCTTTACCGCGGGTGAAGCCCAGCGCAGGCGACATTCAGGCCCTGTCCGCGAGTACACGGGTCTTTTTTGTTGTAAACGCAGGACGCAACAGTCCCACGACACAAGGCACAGAATTGGTTGAGTGTGCGCGCCTGAAATGGTCTGAATACACATATCACAGGGTTCTTACGGTCATGGAAAACCTGGAAAAGTCATGGAATTTTAAAATGGTTATTTCCAGGCCTGGAAAAGTTAATTAAATCCCCAAAGTTTTGGAAAAGTCATGGAAATGTGTTATATTCATGTGTTCATGACATTCATTTATGCTGAGTTTGAAATAATTAATATGCTTTTAAAAGAAAGACGCTCAAAATATAAGCAGGCAGACATACAGGCATCTATATAAATGTGTGTGTATATAAATGTGTGTGTGTGTGTGTGTATATGTGTATATATATATATATATATATATATATATATATATATATATATATATATATATTCTTTTAATCAAACTATTGTCTCATTCATTTGTGTCATTTAAGGTTTACTGTATGCTTTGGGATTCTCATTGTTAGTTTAAATACTAAATTTTCTCACTTTTTCATGTATACAGCGAGATTTCACAAAACTCTTTGGTCATGGAAATTTGGTTTAAAGTCATGGAAACCCATTGGTCAACATGTGTATGAACCCTGATATCATGTTACCTGGATTTTACTGCCGGTCTTCCAGGCTTTTGCAGTATGAGATGATAAGTAACCTATTCTGGAAAATAGAAACCTACAATAAGTGTTCATGAAGGGATCAAAATGTCCGGGAAGGGGCCCTCAAGCACCCCTAAGTCCGTGAGTGGAGATTCGGGCATGAAACGTCAGTGTCTGTTTTTCGCATGCAGTGTCCGGTCAAAGAGAAACCGGCGTGGCCCGGTCATCGAGGCGGATGGGATGCTCAAGATGTTCCACTGTCCGTACGAGGGCTGCAGTCAGGTCTACGTAGCTATCAGCAGCTTTCAGGTGAGGCCTCTCTCCAGTCACTCTTTACACGCCACCTTCAGTTTGTTCAGCTGGCGATTGAGACAAACCTCTCGTCGGGTCCGCTTCCTTCTCTCCGTAGAATCACGTCAACCTGGTTCACAGGAAAGGGAGGACCAAGGTCTGCCCCCATCCGGGCTGCGGGAAGAAGTTCTACCTGTCCAACCACCTGCATCGCCACATGATCATCCACTCAGGTGAGGCGCTCGAGAGACACGCGCTCTCATCTCCGTTAAACCTCCAAAACGTAACACCGCTCTTTTCACAGGGGTCAGAGATTTCATCTGCGAGACGTGTGGAAAATCGTTCAAGCGTAAGAATCATCTGGAGGTCCACCGGCGGACCCACACGGGGGAAACGCCACTCCAGTAAGAAAGCTGAGCTCCGATCCTTACATATTGTTTAGTGGCAGTCTGTGACCGTAATATTTGGAAACAGGACAAGATAGAAAGTTCATAAATGCAACATCACCCATAATCATCTACATGATCGTCACTTTTCTTCCTTCCTTCCCTCCTTCCTTGTCTTTCTCCCCCTGCGTCTCTTGTCAGATGTGAGATCTGTGGCTACCAGTGTCGGCAGCGGGCGTCCCTGAACTGGCACATGAAGAAGCACACGTCGGAGGCCCACTACAACTTCACCTGCGAGTTCTGCGAGAAGCGGTTCGAGAAGCTGGACAGCGTTAAGTTCCACAAGCTCAAGAGCCACCCGGACAAGCACGCCACCTGAGGGGCCCGGACACGACGCGGGAGATGGGAGATGAACGCGAGCGGGTCGGCCGCCGGGAAACCAAAGGAAGACGTCCGGCGAAGAGACAGACTTTCCTTCGCCGTGCTCGTCTGTCCTCGCATGTCCAGGATGATGGAGACGTCGCCTGTGAACACACCAGTAGTCTGACCGCTGTTCTGGTCTCAAGCCGTTTCAGAGTACAGGGCCAGTGTGGGTTTTGGACGTATGTGGTACGGGTGAGGAAACGGCTTAATCCACTGTTGATTAATGATGTTCAGTACACCGTTTGCTAAACTCCTGACCGCTAAACTTTGGATTTCTCCCAAGTTTGAAGCAGTGTGGATGGCTCAAGTAAGAGAGGTACTCCATGTATGAAGTTTAGACACAAACAACCCAAATCATGAGTAAGGAATGGATTCAAACGTTAGCATGGCCAGCTAACTAGCTCACGACCTGCAATAGTAATTATTATTATTATTATTATTATTATTATTAGTGATTTCTTCCAATGGCAGCTGTGTTTCACTACATTATGTTATGGTGTTAGAAGTTACATTTAGAAAACAAAGCCCTGTTCACAACCAGCTGTGTAGTAATGTGGGCGGCTAGTCCAGGATGCTATATCAGCGTTAAGCTAACCTTAGCAGGAACGTTTATATTCCAGCAACTCGAGCTAAACTTGCTTTCCGAGGTAGCGCTACATTCACCAAACACATTGGCCATTTCAATACAAACACAGCATAAATTTGAGTGTGCTGGATTAGAAGCTAACGTTTAGCAGGATTACGTTGGAACAAGCTAACGGTCTTAAATGTACATGTTTCCTTATCATACTTAAAATACTATGAATAACAAGTTATTGATGTAACTTTATTTCTACGTTGATTGCGACAGCTGTCCGCCTGCAAAGTCGACGGTTGTCGGCTGCACATGAGAGGCCTCCTTTTTTTAGACCTGCCTGAAATCAACAATTTTTTGTTTTAAAAAAAAATTGACAAAGACAATTAAGGGTGGCCTTAAACAGTCAATTAAAACTTTGATAGCAAATATTTTCTATAAAGGAAAAATGCAAAACACGGATACAGTTCATTGATAATGAAATATGACCTAAATAGGATGGCTTGGTTTATTAATACACCACCGACAAAGATTATTAGTGTCATACCAGTGTGGTGGGTAAATATTAACCACATGGAAATATACTTGAAATTATGTGCGTGAAATCTACACCAGTGAGGTTTTAGCGTTGCGTGTGTTGCAAGTGGAGCTTCTTCAGTTTCAGTCACTCAGAAGATTGAGCGTGTTCATCTCCATCATCTGTTTCCCCAAAGTCCTGACTCACAGACTCCGATGAGAAATCCTGTGAGTTAAAATTGACAGTTTCTCAGGAAAATCCCCCCTCCCCTTAGTTTCTAAGCAAATGCACTTTTTCCCTCTCTGGTCGGTTCTGTTAACTGAAGAATCTCTCCTGATATGTGAGTACAAGTTGTGTTTGTATTGTATCTTTTTCCTGAAAGACATTGGTTTCACACAAGTGGTTAATAATATGCAGCGTTGCTTCTTGCGTAACGCGCTCTAAGTGTGTGTGTGTGTGTGTGTGTGTGTGTGTGTGTGTGTGTGTGTGTGTGTGTGTGTGTGTGTGTGTGTATGTGTGTGTGTGTGTGTGTGTGTGTGTGTGTGGGCGTGCGTGAATAGCAAGAAATGGCAGGAAAAGCACAAGTAATCACAACACTTCGTCATTAAGTGACAGATTCTTTCAGTCAGCCGAGTGTCGGACATGCAAATGGTTTACGTGTTTATGAGTTGAAGCATGAAAGATGAGTAATGATGGGGAATAATTTGATGGTGGACATGTTTATTTGTATAAAATGGATTTTGAGATCTTTGAGTGTGAGGATGTATTATTTTCCATCAGTTCCCTTCATATTCTTTGCACTCGGTCATGTTGTGTTGCCAATAACGAGCTGTGACTGTCATCAGTGTTCTGCTGTAAAGCATTCATCCTTCTCTCTTCTTTGGCAGTTGAGTTGGTAATTGCCTCCTTTCACTCTTTTGTGTTTTTTTTTTTTTTTGTGTTTAAAAATGATTCATATGAAGTAAATGTCACACTGAACTGTGTCATAAAGATGAGGCCGAAGTCTGAGGGGTCTTCGTTCTTGGAGGTGGAGACGTAAGACATAAGGCAAGATGCAGCTGCATTGGTGACACATTGCATTACAAAATTACATTTTTTCACCGCTCGGTCTTAAATATTCAATTCATATAAATAAGAATCTGATAAAACCAATACAAATCTGCTACAAAAGAAGCACAACTCCAGTTTTTTATTTTATAGTCAACATATATCAAAGGACCGTTTCTCTCTAAGCACACAGTTCGGTCCTAATCTCCTGAATATCACAAAGTAACCTATTATGGTAAATTACTGACAAATTGTTCATATGAAACAGACTTAAAATCCTTAGCCCAGTGCAAAATGTCCCCATGAAATATATTTTGAGTTAGTCTGATGTTTGGAGGTTCCCTCATATCTCCACTCGTAACCAAAACTAAAGTAGATCTGTGAACTCCCAGAAAGAGATGGAATAGCTCTGTGATGCTCAGCGTCACATCCTGTATGGACACACACACACACACACACACACACACACACACACACACACACACACACACGAGTTCTACTTCTGTGTGGAACCTCAGGTCATCACTTTGTTTAACGTTGTTCGGCACGGAGCCCAACATGGACAGCTTCTTTAAATGCCATGTGCTCGTCAAGAGTCATGCCAAGATCAGCATTTCATTCAAATGTACTGTTACACTGAATTGCATACATGTAAAAAAAAAACATATAAAAGAAGGGAATATATACAATATGAGAAATTGCAGATGGCAATAAGATAAAAGGGAAATAAAAGAAAATACTTTCAGAGAGTCCACATCAGGGGTCTCAATTTGGCTTGGGGCCACCGCTGGTATTGTGATCTCATCGGAGGGCCACACAGAAAGCGCAATATTTTTTTTTTTACATTCATAACATATTTTCATCATAAAAAAGGCAACCAGCAGTTTCTAGACATTTTTATAATAGTTTTTAACAGTGCAAATATATTTTATTTTTTTAAATAACTTATTGAAACTGCACCGAACCAACAAATGCAATCCCTGAATACATTTATACTTTATTCTATTTCTTGCCAGACACTTGGCAGCGCTTCTGCTCACACAGCTGAGCCACATAAACCCTGATCCAGGTCACAGTGGAAACCCTGAGTACAGCTTCACGATAGGCATCAGTAAGCCTGGACCTGTATTTGCATTTATTAAAGTTCATAGTCGAGAAAGGTTTCTCACAGATATATGCTTCCAAAAAGGCACATTACCCGACTGATCACTTTTGTCTGCTCAGGGAAGGATGGAGGCAGTTCTCTCAGAAATGGTCCAGTCATGTCTGGTGTTCCTTGTGCCTCTGAATTTAGCTTTTAGATTACTGTTGCAAGTCAATAAGTTCCATTTGCAACAGACTCGGGACTGAGAAATGACTTCATACTACAGATCAAGCTTCATGGGGTGTGTGCACATGAAACATTAATATTACAACAGTTTTTGTTTTCAAACAAAATATTTACTATATATTTGAGTCAAAATATGTTCTATAGAAAAACAAACTATTTACAATGTTTACACAATGTGCATGCTTCAGTTTTGTTTTTTCAAGAACAGTTTTCAGAACAAGAACAACATATGTACTCTGTATCTATGTACTATGTACTCTGTATGTATGTGTGTATTGTGTACTAAAAACCAGTGTATCTTTGCAGCGTATGTGGGTGGGTGGGTCCTTAGGGATTTCCTGAGTGTTCATTGGGTAGTTTCACACAAAATGTCGACTGACACCTGAATCAACAAATCACGGTGAAAGGTGGAGCTGGACACAGACGCCTCAGGCTGTGAGCTCCTATGAGAGGCACCTATGATCACACAGAGGAGTGGGGCAGAACCTCCGGACTTTTGGCTCGTTCGAGATGAGCCAGTTCTGTGCAGAATCGATCGGCAGCGATCGGCGCGCAATGCATGCCGGTTAGATTTGTGTCGGACTTGCTCCCGACTTGCTCTGACGTCATGCACACGTGGTCAACGATACTCTCTCGAGATCAAGGCGGCCGTCGATTTCAGAGTCAGGCGCCGCAGTAGCTCTCAAACGACTGCGTGGCCCAGTGCATGATGGGAAACGCCTGGCTGTCGCCACATCAGAGAGCTGATTGGCTCTTAGATCTGACAGCAAACACCACGTGTTCTAGAAAATCCTTATTTTATGTGTAGTTGTAATACTTAACGCTCGATTGTTGACTATTAGTCTCATGCTTGATCTAAAAACATGTCTTGTTTGGTTGATAATACAAAATCGTATTTATATAACACATATCTAAACCAGTAGTAATGTATTTCACAGGCAGACATAAAAAGAACAAAGGATGCAGCTACACATACATGCAGCTACACATACATTTCTATATAAATATATATTTACAAACACATATGAATAAATCCAAACGTGATCTGTAAACTACAAGTAGACAAAAGTTCGGAACTAACAGGAAGTCATTTTTTCTGTGACTTCCTGTTACTGACTACTTTGAAGTCAGCTGAAAACTGTCCGACTTGATCGCAGTTTATTGTGAACGCCTCATGCTGCGGCCAAATCATTCAATAATTGAAGTAAAGGTAGAATAATTTCCCCTAAAGGCCATGAAGTGATACTGTAGCGATCTGTTGGGCTTGTCCTGTACACGCAGGAGTCTGCAGCATTTTGAAAGAGCTGGAGCCTTTTTATTGTTCGTTTGGGATTATTAAAGAAAGCTTTCTACTCTTTCAAGGTGAACCGATTCTTTTATCGTCCACTCCTATGGAAAAACAATGCACCTTGCGAGCCCACAGTTTAGTGCAAGTGGTAATAAGCCTCGCGTGTAGAAGATGAGAGAATTTCCTGATTCTCAGAACCAACTTGAGAAATGCATCCCTTAACTTCAATAGTTATTTTGTTGATTTAAAAAAATAAAAAGCTACTTTAGTTATGTTATTAACATGAGAGTTCAAATAACTCTGAGGTTTCTGATTCTGTCTCTCGTTGTATTTCAGATCGCTGAGATACTTTTTGATCTCATGTCCTTAAATTCAAATGTGCATAGTGCCCTTCACCTCAAAGCAGTAGAACAATATGTGTATTCATTTCAAAAATAATAATAATTAAAAATGTTTAGATACAAAGTTGTTCATAGGCGAAAGTTTCCCACAGACACCTGAAAAGAAAGTAATTTTTTCTTAAGGTAAAGCAAAATGTGTAAAGTGAGGAGTAAAATGCATTTGTTTTCGTGTGAATATGAAGCAAGAATATGAAAGTATGCAAAAATACAGAAGTCAAATACAGTCAAATTCATCCGAATGATGCAAGATGAAAAGTAGAGATGTTAAAATAGATCGTACTTTCCCTGGTGTTATAGTCAAAGAAAATGAACTGAAACCAGCTTGCATGCTACAAGGTGGATATGAAGCAGAGCAACAGCTGATCGTAAACTTAATACTTCCAAATTTGCATGAGCTTGTAGAGTTTAGGACACTGTTGGACGCAGCCATGAGCTGTGAGGCCCTGCGGTGAGCAGGCCTGAGCCTGAGACAAAAGTAAAGCAGAAGTTGAGTAGAGGCTCCTATAGTCTTACACGGTCAACAGGGTGAAGGTACAGATCGCAGGAAGCAGGCCGTTAAGATGTGCAGAACAGAATTAGATCTCTTAGGGAATCAGGCGGCTGAGAAGCTGGCCTGCAGGATTCTCTCAAGGGTCAGGGGTCATACATTACACCTTTAGGTTTGGGGTTCTGCTGTGTCACAGGGATGTTTGTTCTTTGTGGTTTGATTCTCTTTACAGGTTAAAAGATGATGTATGTGTGTTTTATTTCTTTAATATAATCTAGTGATGCTCAGGGTGGACGAGAACGTGTCTGTTTGAGACCGTGATCCACCTTGCATAAGAGTACGGGATATTGGGAAGATACTCTTGACATATAATCAATGCTTAGCAAGGGTGAATATGTAACTTGAAAAGATTAAACCTGTGGTGTTTCTTCAAATAACCGTCGTAGTAAAGTGATGATAAAATGTTAATTTTGACCCTGTACATGGGTGAGGACTGAGAGGGTGAGCGGAAATGAGGCTGATAAGACTGCAGTGTAAAAAAGGAGAAGTAACACAGGAAAGAGTGTGGGTTCAAGAAAGCCCAGTGCTTCAGCCCCTCAGAAACGAGGGGGGTCCGAGTTGAAGTTTGGAACAGAATAATACGTTTTGAGTCAGTTGCGTTTGAGCGAGTTAGGTGAATAGTCGTAGCAATACTTTGGTGTAGAATACTTTGAATCAATTAGTTTTTCTCCACACTTTCAGTAGAGCCTCCGTCCTCCTATCTTCTCAGTTTTCTTCTAAGTACTTTCGAGGTTGCATTTGTAACTTGTACATCCTTTTTCTATCTTTGGTGAAATAAATATTGATTGATATCGAAGTTTAAATCAAGTCAGCGCGTCCGTAGCCCAATTTTTGATTCTTCTTCAATTCTTGGCATCGAGCCATCAGAGAGCCAGAGGCAGAGCTTCACGTCGACCCGCCCGACAGCCCCCGAGGTGAGTTGAGGTGCATCCACCACGGCTACACACACTGATAAACATACAGGATACATATACATAACAGACACATACTTGGTGTAACTATTATAGAGAGAGAGATCACTGGACCTGGATGACCTCTGGCTCCCACACCAGGCACCGCTGTGTGCTTCCAGGCTGGGAGAGGGATTTATAAGTATTGGTCCCCTTGCAAGAGTTTGTCATAAAATGTATTATTTTTAATAAGCTGATGGCATTAGATAAATAAGGTATTCCCTCTCTCGAGAACGGAGCCGTGTGTGACGGTCTGTTCTTGTGTGTTCGGTGACTTATTTCCCTCTTCTGTTTTAAGGCTGAGTACAGGAGCTTAACTCCATAATTAAGACCAGGGTTGTAATATCTCTGCGGAGATTTAAAGCTCGAGGCCAGAGGTGGTGACCCGTGCGTCGAGCCCAGTGCGGTTGGCTGGTGTTTTGAGACATGGACTGACCCTTGTATGAGGTCCCGTGTCCCGCGGGGCCTTCGGCGCACCTGTCACCTCTCGGGCCGTTTCGAGTATCTCTCTCTCCCCCTTCCCTTAAAGAAATGAACAGTTTACCAGCAAAACTGTTTAATAACACAAACTAATTAAGTAAAGCTGCTTCAGTCACATGGATTACTCGTGTTTCTGATGCCGTGTCTCGTTTCCTTGTGTGAGGATGTACAGACTACTTCTCATTCACATTAACAACTGAATAAATACTGTTTATCAGTTTACTCATTTCAAGATTTTTGGATATACATTGATATTCTATTTGGCTAATTAACCCTCTTTTGATCTGTAACCCATTTTATTATAGCGTCGTGATTACTGGAATAATTATGGACTATATTACACAACATTTAATGCTGGTAGACAATAATAAATGTCCCCACCTGAGGGCAAATTACATATATTGGAGAGTATCAGTGCCAAGGACTAAAAAATAAATACAAATTAAAAAGCTCAAAGAGACAAGTGTGTGTCTTTCCTCTTGCAACATTTCACAGGTTCCAACTATTGTCAGGATATTATTCAAAATGTTGTTCTCATCCCCAGCTTAGTTGTGTTTAAAGTCGTCACTTATTAAAAGCATAACATTCTAAACATTCTAACATTCTATTCTTTAGCTTTGTGTCATGAACTGATGCCGTGCCGGTGAGCTGTGCTTCAGCTGCTCAACAACACTCATTACGGGCCTCAACTTATGGAAATCATGTTGTTGGACTGTTGCTGTTGTGTACAACGGTAATGATGTTCATGTCCACCTCTCCTCCCCAACACCGTGTGTCTGTAACCTGTGAACCAACAGACCATGAGCCTCTCAATGGGCTGTGATCAAGAGCTTCAGGGGTCTGAAGTTCAGCTGTTGATCAAAACAGATGAGCCGGAGCGGTTCAGTTCCATCACATTTAGATTTACATCAGCTCACAGAGGCTCTGTCTCTCTCCCTCTCCCCTCTCTCTCTCTCTCCCTCTCTCCCTCTCCCTTTCTATCTCTCTCTCTCCCCTCCCACCCCCCTCTCTCCCTCACCATGGTGATGAGTGGTGGTTACCGCTCAGCTGCTTTGGCCACGCCCACCTGCTCTCCCTCCCTTATAACCGGCGGACAGCCGTAAACATTAAAGCAGAAAGCTGGAGACAAACCGACATTAAAATTCGCTCAGAGGCTCTCAGGGAGCGACAGGAAGCAGCGAGGGTCATTCCTCCAGAAGAGTAACCGCTGTGACTCTGCTCTCTGTCGGCTGTCCGCTCCTCAGCAGCTCCATCAGCTGGAGGAAGTCTCCCGTGCCCGGCACCACCGCGCGTCCTTGGAAAACAAAAACAAATACAAGTACAAAAGGTAAGGAGAGGAGTGGACTTATTGGGTTCTTTTGGGGTTCTTTTGGGGTTTGTTTACAAAGTGCCACCACAGGAAGGGAAGGATCCATCCAACAAGGATCCTTTGTCCCCGGAGACCTGCTGCAATCATTCTGCTCAATGGCGTCCTTTGAGATTTGTGCGTGCGTGTGTGCGTGTGTGCGTGTGTGTGTGTGTGTGTGTGTGTGTGATGGAACCTGCTCAGTCAGAGACAAGAGTTTTTTGGTTGTTGATCCAAATGCGCGCACTTCCCGCCGTTGTGCACGCGCACACGGTGCTGCGTTACTGTGATCTTCTCCTTAGTGACTTTTATTTGTTGTTTTATGTATTTTGCATGTGACTCTGGCGTGTTAATACATCACCAGGCACACACACACACACACACACACACACACACACACACACACACACACACACACACACACACACACACACACACACACAGTATTTCGCTGACCACGAGGAAGTGAAGGAAGGCTCAGAGGTGAGAGAGGGACTTTTGGGGGAGTCAAGGCAACAGCTCGTTTTGTTTCCGCTCTGGCATCAGAATGTATCATTAACTTGATGGAGACCAGCTTCCCTGTGACAGTTAGACACTTAAAACTAAAAAGAAGATATATATATTTTTTTATTATTCCAAAATGTTTTGTCTGAGAGGACATTTAGATTTTGAGGGAATTAAAATAAGCAGTTAGTTGAACAACAAGGTGGAGATCAAGTCGTGTGAAGAGACCACGAGGGATATCCCTCAGAAAGCAGCCGGTTGCTAGACAGTCGGGTTCTGCTCAGTCATTGTCGTTGGGGATAACACTTTGTCACGACAAACAAAGGGCACTGTTTCCCAACTGGGAGGACACACACACACACACACACACACACACACACACACACACACACACACACTCGCACTCGCACTCGCACACGCACACACACTGTCATTTTGGAAAGTGTCAATCTGGAAGTGAGAACAGTGGAGGAGGAGGAAGATTTGGAGACAGGATGGAGACGAGATAATGGAGACAGCATAGGGTGTGGAGTGTCTGTGTGAAGGCCCTGAAGGCAGCGTGGTGCGTTCACGTGTCAGCGGGTGTGGAGGTATTTGATGTTGTGCACCTCCACCGGTTCTAACGTCACTACATGAGTATCGGCCTCCAGGCAGGCGATGAAACCACACAGTTTCCCCATGCAAACACACGCACACACTGGCTTTGTGTCTGTCGATACACAGCGTGTGTGTGTGTCGATCGTGAAGTCGATGGGTTCATGACGCTCGAGAGCGTCCAGGCAAAACATTCTCAATTTGAATGCAAATGGTGAGGCGGGGGGTAAAGTTGCAGAGGGGATGGAACATTTCCATGAGTGCGATTTTCTTTTCTCGTTTGCATACCGGCTCCAGTGAAAGGCTTTCCAGAGAATACAGTGGAGTCTACTTCCTCAAACGTTACCTCTTTGCTATTAATTCTAAACCAAACAGAGCCTTTCACACCTGTAAGGCGATATGTGCAGTGAATGCCCTCGGAGTGGGGACAAAAGGCTCGGAGTGTTTGAGAAAGATAAGTTATTAAGCTCACAAAAGGGTCAAAGGTGAGGAGTTGGGAAAGTGGCAGGTGTTTCCCCCTCCTCCTCCTCCTCCTCCTCACCTCACAGTCCCACTGTTAATGTGTCACCTAACTGGCAGTGCACAATGACACAGTGACACTTATGACTGACGTGTGCACACACACACACACACACACACACACACACACACACACACACACGACTGTACAGATTGGCGTCATGACGAATGAACAAATGTCACATCAAATCTGTCACGAGACAAAAAATAACTTGAAGAGACGTCAACATGCTGGACAGTATTGATGGACCGGTGTCTTTTCTCTTCTTTTTCCTCCCCTCCATCTGTAGGGAGAATAATCCGCAGCAAAAATGGGATGCTTTGGATTCCTCAAAGGCATGATGTTTGTCTTCAATGGCATCATCTTTGTAAGTTTGAATGTTTCTTTAGAAGTACTTCTAAAAAGAACTTTGCCAGTTTTACATTTGACCTCTGTGTGAATCACGAGTGTAGCTGCTCTGTGAAATATGTGGCAGAGCATTGTAAGTAACTTTGGGCACAGAAATTAATCATTTTGAAAGACCAAATTGGATTTGAAGTAAGAGAATGTTCAAAATGTAAAGACTGTTATTCCCTTCTTACTTGTCAGAAACACATCAGTTGTGAAAGACATTATTTAAAAGCAATTGTAATAGTGCACGGCCATGAAGTTGTTGGACTAAAATAATGAATGATCCAATTTGTATCAGCAGAGGCCAATATACCCTGACTTCTAGACCACTTCTAGCTCCTACAAGTCCCACAATGCATCTCATCTTTCATTAAAGCCTCCCTGCTTCTGTTTTCACAGGTTGAATAGTACTATGACTTTACAGCACATCTCTCTCCCCTCCCTCTTCTTCTCTCTCTCCCCTCCCTCTTCTTCTCTCTCTCCCCTCCCTCTTCTTCTCTCTCTCCCCTCCCTCTTCTTCTCTCTCTCCCCTTCCTCTTCTTCTCTCTCTCCCCTCCCTCTTCTTCTCCCCCCAGCTGGCCGGTGCCGCCATCCTGGGCGTGGGGATCTGGGTGAAGGTGGACAGCGGCTCCATCCTCAGCTTCCTTGGGAAAATCGAAGGCGCACCGGCGGAGCTGAGCCAGTTGCTCAACGTGGGCTACCTGCTGATCGCCATCGGGCTGCTGCTGCTCGTCATCGGCTTCCTGGGCTGCTGCGGCGCCGTCAAAGAGAGCAAGTGCATGCTGCTGCTGGTAGGCCTGTCGACTGCTGCGCTGTGAAAAGAGTTTTGATTTAACAAAACTCTTTATAATCACGGCTATGTTTTCCCAGTTGGTTGCCATTCGGACACTGGACCAGAAGAGGGTGCCATGAAATCACGTGTTAAAGCTCAAACTATAGAAACCCAATGGAGAACATGACGGGAATATGATATTTATGCGTTTCATGTATTTGAGGAACGTTACCGTCCTAACAGGTCTGATGTTTTCGGTGCCGTTATTTTTTGGTGTGTTTCCAGAGTGACGTTTAAGTCACGTGTGAGGAATTCATGAAGTGAAATTAATGAAAAAAAAAAATCCCTTTTGGAATGCCATGAAAAGTTTCCATGAATTTTCTTTTTTGAATTGTACATCTCTACAAACCCCTAACTTGACGGTGGACGTTTTTGCATTCACTCAAGTCACTTAGTATATTGAGTGACCGTTATTGAAAGTTATGTGGTTAAGTATAACCAGTGGGTGTTTTTGGATGGGTCGAATAAACACAGCACTTTCACCCAGGAAACCGCTGGCCAAAGCAAAAAATAGTCGCAGACTTTACGCTTGTTACACAACAGTTGTTACGTTTCTTCCACATTTTTGAGTGAGAAAGTGTGCTGAGGGGCAGTTGTTATTTATTCACCCTATTGTTTCGTCACGATATGTTATTATTTTAACAAACAAAACAAAAAGGTGTGTTTCTAACCATGACCAAGTAGTTCAGTTGCCTAATCCAATCATTTAACCATATAAAACACATTAGGTACATCCCTTGGGGTTTTTAAAATGTGTACGATGTCACGAAGTTTTTCTGACTTCAGGGTTGTGAAAGTGTTGATTAAAAAAGAAAACATTCCAATAAAAATTCCTTCTTTTTTTCCCACTAGTTTTTCATCATAGTCCTGGTGGTCTTCATCGCGCAGGTTGCAGGAGCGGTGGTGATCTTGGTGTTCAGACCCTTGGTAAGTCAACGGAGGAACAATTCCACCATCATGACCGGCGCTGCCTTCAGGTGCCTGGACAAAAACGCTCCCGTGTGCTTCCATCTTAGGCCAACGAGTTGTTTACCAAGATTGGCACAGCCGCCGTTAAGAACATCAAGGAGGACTACGGGAAAAACCCCGACGCCACGGGACTGTGGAACACCACGATGAGCACGGTGGGTGACTGCTGAGCAGAAGCGCGGTCGTTTCCGCTGACGCTTCGTGTGACGCGTTCTCTTTTGTCTCCACATTAGTTAAAATGTTGTGGATTCTACAACTCCTCCGACTTCTTGGACTCGCCGTATTATTTGGACCACGGCGATCGATACCCACCACAGTGCTGCCCGGGCATGGAGAGCCCGTGTGACCAATCGGTGGCTGAAAGTGTCACGGTATGTATGGGCTTTGGAAGAAGTAGAAACCACAAAACAACATCCATGTGCATGATCCATTTCTACCTCTTTTACCGCCACTTTTCTTTTTTTTCTTCCCTCAGAAAATTTCTGGGTGCTTCCCAAAGATCAAGAAGCTGATTGATGACAACACCGTGGTCATTGTGGCAGTGACCCTGGGAATTGCAGTGCTGCAGGTACGACCTTATCTCTCATCACACTTTAGATTAGGCCGAATATACTCAAGTTAAAATCAACACTTGATTAGCTATGATGACGATGTGCAGCGGCAGTGTTGCACACTTTATGCACAAACTAATATGCTGACACGTACATTTCATATGTGCACAGAAGATGTTAAAACTGCTCTCTTAGAGCCTACTGTACTTTCTATACAGCCCACCTGTGGTGCAGATATATATATATATATATATATATATATATATATATATATATATATATACACTGTACTCCTCTCTATAAGCCCACCTGTGGTGCAGTTATAGTAAAGCAAAAATGAAAAAGAGTCAGGTGGCATTTAATGATGCTTTCAGACTCTTGCTCAAGCTTCCCAGGTGAACAAGTGCAAGTCATATGTTTGTGACGCGTAATGTTCCCACTTTCCATGCTGTGCTGAGGAATTTTATATACAAATTTAAATGTTGATTAAATGACTCAGAACATGTAATTATAAAAGTCTTAACTGATCCAACACAGAGTGATATGAGGTATTCTTCTTGTTTCTGGAAATATTAGATAATAATATACTGTCTGTATGTTTTTAACCACGAGTGACTTTTTAACTGCAATGATTATACCTGTGTCCTCGTATTGTATTGTATTTTATATATTGTTGTTGTATTTGTGTTTGTTGCTGTATGGACCCATGAGTCTGAAATAAAAGGAATATATACAGTATATCAAAAATAAATTAAAAAAACATAAATATACACCTTTTTTTCACACATTTTCCTACTTTACTTTTTATTGCGTGTCTTACTAATATATATATATATATATATTCTCCCCAGATATGTGCCATGGCTGTTTCCATGATCCTATTCTGCAGAATAAAATCCAGGGGGGACTAACTGCAGTGGAGGCCTTGGAAGGATCATTTTAATCACTCGGGTCTTTCTACTTCCTGCCGCCTCCAGAAGAGCGAAGGAACATGCCTTCATTCTGCAAAATAAAATAAAAAAAACTCTTAATTAAAGGCAGTTAATGTAATTTCTCGGGCAATCAAACTTACTGAATGACATAAGAAATTTATTTTTACTACGTTTAAATCTATCTAACAGATGCCGCATATGAATGTAATGATCACACTACACTTTGTCGAACGGCCTCCACACACTGCCTACTTCACAGAGACCGTTTTAAAATCTGCTACTACCTGGAACGCATGGCCAGTCAATGAGGAATCACATAACACCTGTGTTACTGTGATAATGAAACATATAGGCTGGCATGTCGGGCACGGGAACCACTATTGTTAATGTTGATGCCATGCCGCATGCATGTAAAACAGCAATAGATGTGACGCACTATTTATATGTATGTTTTATGGTGATCAATGTTTGAAATAAAGTGCAACATATTTCTAGAACGTGGTGGTGTTTGAGTTGAGTTGTGTGTGCGTGTTGCATTGGTTGAGGACCGCTGAGGACCTGCTAAACAGTAGCTAACAAACATTTCTCTTTTATTTAGAAAAAGTATGTTTTTTTTGCATTTTCAGCCAGTTTAAATTATAAGTGGGTTCCATATTAGTGCCACTAGGTGTCACTTGAAACTATGGAAACAGTGGCAACATGAGGTCTGATCTTATTCAGGCTTTTGTTTAGACAAGATAACATTGACCGCATGTACTATTTATCTGAATTGGGATTGAGCCAATTGTTTTGGTTTATTTAGCTTGATAGAAAAAAAAGTACAATGGCAGATGTTAATATGTAACGTGGAGCAAATGCCGTGTACCCTTTCTTTTAGTTAGGCCGGCATTTGGGATTTGCAACATGCATCTACAAAATTAAGGAAGCTGTGACTCAAAAATACATGATTTAGTTGTGAATCACTTTGGACTCTGGCTTCATTTTCTGCTCTCCAGTCTGGAAAGAGACTTCCTCGTGCTGAGGAGAATCTTGTCTTGATCTTTGGAGTGCATCTAGTTTGATACAAACAGACTGAGCCCTCCTGTCCACAGGCCTGACTATTTACTCTACACACACACACACACACACACACACACACACACACACACACACACACACACACACACACACACACACACACACACACACACACACACACACGTTCTTCTATGCTGCTGCCCCAAAGCACAGTTTCCCGCGACAGCTCCCCCTACTGGCCTGAGCTGTCATCAACCCACAGATGCAGCTCTCCACACTGACCCGCCCCAAATCCTCTCAACCAATCACAACACACTCCTTGAAAATTGCTCCGTTGAACAGCCGGTCACAAAGCAACAAAGGCCTAACCATCTGACCTCACCATCTCCAACCACCTATCCACCATCATGGACATTGACATCCCCAAACCGACGCGCACCATGACCCTCTGTAATATCAAGTCCATCCCTCCAGCCCTCGTTTAGCCCCTCCCCCACAGACCTGTTCAACCTCTACAATAACACACTGTCCTCCCGCCTCGAACTGCTTGCACATCTGCAAACCAAAACTGAGGAATGTTGTGTGAACTTTGGAGGTTGTTCAACTGAATGGCTAAGGAATGTTGTTTATGTGAACAGGGGTTGTTTATCCAAAACCTAAAAGACAACGGGAGTGATGAAGAACAGAACGAGGTCTTGTCCAATCGCAGGGCTGGAAGAGGTGCTGACCATATGGAAAAGAGGCAGATCATTTTGCTTACTGCCAGGCACTTAACTTCTACGCCGGTCTGCCTGCATTGGATCTCTATTCCATGGGATATAATTCATATATGCTTTACTTTTGATAGAAAATGTTTTATTATAACTGGAACCATCTGCAGAAACAGAGAGACAGCGATAGGCGGAGAGGATGCATGAAAAGACTGTGGCAGAGTGAGGATGGAAGGAGAGACACTCAAAAAATTAGATAAAGATGTGAGAGTAAAGATATAAACTAAAATTAAAAAAGAGACCGGAAAGGAGAAAGCGAAAGGGGGAGTGATAAAGATAAAAACTGATTTCTGACAATTCATTCTTCAGCATGCTTTGATGCTGGTCTCTGTTTCCTTTCGTGCAGTTTTTATTTTTGTTTTACTATATATTGGCTCTGTGGCAGTCTGAGTTTCTTCTGAAAGAAAAATGCGTTTAAAAATTAAATGTATTATTATTATTATTATTATTATTATTATTATTATTATTATTATTATTATTATTATTATTTATTATTATCAGCAATGGTATTACACACCATGCCCCCGGGAACATTTTAAGAATTTAAGAAGAGCTAACTTCAGAGATGATATACATAATGTTCTTTTTTTATTAAACATATGACTTCAAATAAGGTATTTACGGTGATCAAAGTTAAAATAAATTGAATAACACCTGTCAATAAAAAAATATGAAGCGGTTGATGCAACCACCATGAGTCCTGTCATTGTCATTTCACCATGCCCAAACAAGGCTTATGGTGAGGGGTTAAATAATAAATGTAGTGGAAACAAAGTCCTCATTGGTGTCATAAAACCAATTGTGTGTGTGCGTGTACTTGTATATGTGATGACGTGCTGCCCTGAGCTTTGAGCAGAGCTCTATGGATCTTTATGAAAGTACGTCTTTCAACATCAAGCGTCTCCTTTTACGCACCATGTATCCGTACTTATACGCTGTATGAAGGATCGAGAGGGAGACTTTCAAAGAATGTGATCTTGCACAGAAATAATGACCCAATGTAAACAGTTTTTTTTATTTTATTCAATAATTAATTGTCGAGAAAGCGCCGGTCGTAGTCGGAAAGGTGCGTTGCTGCAGTAGCGGCGCTTTAGTGGCTTTGGGGAGTGCTTTGACTTCCTCCGTGCGCTCTTTCAACAACGAGGAAGTGAGATCATCTGAGTCTGTAGAGACAGAACAGACTTGAAGCGTACGGTCCCTTCATTCAACATCAAGCGTCTCCTTTTACGCACCAAGTATCCGCACGTTCCAGTTGTGGACCAGGTGCGATGGTGAATATTGGTCTAAAGACACGCAGGTGGATTGTGCGCACTGCTGCACACCTTAGGTACGTGCGGGCTGTGACACGACGGAGAGAGAAACATAGCAGTTATGCAAATAGAGAACATCAGCCACCAGGAGAAGGGCGGAGAGGAGGCAGTCCTTCTTCACGTGTGAGTGCAAATAACCTCGCTTGATACGAGGAAGCACGTGTAGACGTCACTACACAGCTGAGTCAGGGGGGTTCCCATTCAGCAGAGGAGAGATGTAGAGTACAGCCAGCCTCTCTCCGTCACGGAGAAGGACAACAACGAGACCATGAGGCTCTTCAGATCGCAGCCTGAATTCATACCGAGAAACGTGAGCATGAAGACACCGCAGTGTGTGCTGGAGCACAGCAACGTGAGCTCTCTTCACTTCATCCATTGATGAGCTTTTACGCGTATTCGCTGAATGAAGGATCGAGACAGAGGGAGAGTTTCAAAGGATGTGATCTTTCAAATGTTGCCAGGATCCGACTGGCGCTCAACCAAAGATACAGATGATCTAACTGAACTCAGTTGTGTTTGCAGATATTTATGGCTGTCCAGCCAATCATAATAGAGATGGGAGTAGTCCAGTGGGAGGGGTTAAACGTTGCACCCAGTCACAGAGAAGCGCTCAGAAGGCGCAGCGCGCGTCCTCCGTCTCGCAGCAGCACCGGTGCACACGGGCTCTGCGCCGTCTGCACCAGCCTCATCGTGGCAGCGTCCTCCAGCGTCTTCCGGTGCACGAGCTCAGAGACCAGGCGCAGCGCGCGTCCCCCGTCCTCCTGGTCTCTGCGTCCGTGTGCTCGAGAAGCCTCAGAGTCCTCCGTCTCTGCACCGTCTGCTTCGACTCAGTGAGATCATCTGAGTCTGTAGAGACAGAACAGAGACTTGAAGCGTACGGTCCCTTGATTCAACATCAAGCGTCTCCTTTTACGCACCAAGTATCTGCACGTTCCAGTTGTGGACATCCATTGATGAACGTATTTGCTGAATGAAGGATCAGGACAGAGGGAGAGTTTCCAAGGATGTGAACTTTCACACAAATAATGACACAAAGAAAACAAGTATTTTTGTATTCATTAAGTGTTGAGAAAGCGCCGGTCGTAGTTGGAAAGGTGCGTTGCTGCAGTAGTGTTATGATGTGGTGCATTCACGGACCCAGATGCAGCTACAGGACAGCAGACTTATTTCTGAAACAAGTGTTTTATTGAAAGGATGAGAACAGTAAAAAACAACAAGGTCCGGGTGCAGACCTCTTGGCCGGGGAGACACAGGCGGGTGGAACAATCGTGTCAGGGGCTGGGTCTACCTCGTCCGAGGAAAACTGACGAGAGAGGTCGTCAGGCTTGATGTTCTTACTTCCCGGGCGGTAGGTGATAGAGAAATTGAAACGGACATCGTCGTGGTCTCGTTGTACTCCGATACAAATAGAGAACATCAGTCTAGGGCAGAGAGAGGCAGTCCTTCTTCACGTGGGAGTGCAAATAACCTCGATTGATATGCAGAAGCTGAACTCTACACAGCTGAGCCAGGGGGGTAACTAATTTGGGGTTCATACGACTACTTGGTTGAAGGGGGCTTAAAAGGTAAAGTGAACTGAAATTTTCCCACGGAATCTCTCACGAAATCTCCCACGCATCTCTCTCGGCTGACAATCGCGTCTCTACACAGCTGAGCCAGGAGGAGTGTCCCAATTCAGCAGACGAGAGATGTAGACTATAGCCAGTGTCTCTCCGTCCCGGAGGACGTGAGCAACGAGACCGTGAGGCTCTTGGGTGAGCAGCCTGAATTCATACTGAGAAACGTGGGCATAAAGACGACGAAAAACACCAACAATTACTCTCTTTAGTTTACACACAAACATATTCACTGAATGCACTATCGAGACAGGGGTTATAAGTATGGCCCAGTATAGCAGTAAGTCTGTGTCATGGTTTTCATTTTAGTTATGTTTTATATTAACAATTAACAACCCACAACTAACACTCTTTAACAGGGTTAAACATCAAGACACAACAGTTTGTGACACATAAACAATTTGTAATACTAATAATTGTACATTTATAAAATGACTCCACCGAAATGCATGCTGGGTACAGTTCGCTATTATCACAACAAGACGAAACTCCGGCGCTCCATTAAAAAACGGAAAGGAGCGATGCAGGAGGAACAACGAGAGACCAGAGATGCACCAAGATAACTTGAGCCCAAGAGAGGAGCTGTGTCTGTTAGTAAAGAGTTACTAATGAGGTACTAGTTAGTTATCAGAATAAGGTTATCATACAACATATACCTAACTAATAACTGATGGTGTGTTATTATATATTAAACTACATGCAGCATATTAAAACGAGTATGAGTAAGTATACTTAACGTTTGTTTTGATGCTAAACTTTAATACTTTACTTGATTCATTTAATTTGACTGCAGGACTTGTACTTGTTAAAGAGTATTTACACCATGTGGTGGTATTAATATAATTTAATGAGATTTTACTGAAGTACTTCTCCACCACTGTTAAATCAGAGAACACCAGAATGTGATATAGTTGTTTATGACATACTATAATCATATGCCATGTCTGTTTGGGATGTCAGAAGGCGTTTCTTGATGAGACTCTTCCCTCTTCAGAGATGTGGGACAGCAGGAGGATGACTCTGCATCTTCATGTGAAGAAACACTGTGCTGCCGTCGACCGACTCAACTGGACCCTGAGCTCTTCTCCCACATGAAGCATGACTTCATCATCCCGTCTCATGTTGACGTGTTCTGGTCATGTGTGTGTTCTGGAGTTCTACCTCTCGTCCTCCTGACTGTGACTTGATCCCAGCTGTGATGAGGGTACGTATCAGTTATTGCCTTATGCTCCTTTTCCTTTATGTAATAACAGATATACATGTGAAACTGCTGTGTTACTAACACCTGATGGCATGTGTTTAACGTGTGTCTGAAGTGTGTTTTAGTGTGTTTGAAGTGGTTTTAGTGTCATGTTGCTTCCCCTGCTGAGGTTAAATCTTGATGACTGGCTACTGAATCTTAACCCATTCCAACATAAACACATGTGTATGAATGAAGTATATTCTTTATACAATAATGTAAGAAACCGTCTGTTTCATTGGATTTGGCTGAGAGAAGCAGGTGAAGTAAAGATACTTTCTGCCTTCACTAACAGTAGTTTGTGTATTCAGAATCAGAACCATTTATATGCTAAGTGTGTTACACATACGAAGAACTTGTCTTGGAGGGTGGTGCATACACTAGAAAAACACAACACAGTCACACACACAGTCACACACACAGTAGCAGCTCATCTGTCCACAGAGGCGACTGTCACAGCCTGCTGTGTATTATTTTACCTGTATTTGCATCCTAAAAATATCCATAAGTAGTGTCCATCAAAACGGTTCATTCTTTAAAATCTTTATTGTTGTAAAGTAGATACTGGTGCTCTGTTTTCAGACCAAAAGTCAGCTGTGTGTCACAGTGTCACAGACCACAGTGTAGACGTCATGTTACATTCCTGCTTCATCTTACTGTCAATAACAACAACATGTTCAATGTTCTCTGTAGAGTCAGAGGCCCTCCTGGTTATTGTCCGTATTCAAGCTGTAAAAAACAGTCCTTTTACGCACCAAGTATCTGCACGTTCCAGTTGTTGATCTTGTGCGATGGATGGAAGTACATCTACTTTCTAACTATAAGGAATTAAAATGCTGTTGAAACAACATCTATATATAATGAAAACTAGACATCTGATAAACTTTCACCTTACAACCAAATTTATTCTGTGATTTTTGACGTCTTTTGACATTTTTACCACCAACATTTGTCACGTCTTCTTCTGGCATACCTTGCTTTGACCCTGCTGCTAATTCTCCTGTCATTTCAGGTCAAGTCCTAAAGAGAGTTTGGATCTCTTGGAAGGAGAACTGACTGACAGAATAATGTGGAGTTCCTGCCACCTAGTGTCCCATTTGGGTTTTGCAGCCATGGACAAGTCAGTTAGATCCCTCAAAGAACATGTAAACTCAGAAGAGCAGTAAAGCCTAGTTCATGCTTCTCCGTCAGGTCGACGGCGCACCTACGCTGTCGACCTGACGCAGTCGTTGAGCATTCATAGTTCTGCGTCGAGGGTCTGCGTTGCTCTGCAATTAACCGCCATGCCGCCAGGGGGGTGTGGCTGTGTGGTTCAGGGGTTATAGCTGAACCCTTGCTTTTTCTTCCGGTCACAGTAAACAATGGCGACCAGGTTGAAGCGGCTGTGTTTGGAGTTGGAGCTCACCAATATTGAAGAGCAAATGCTTATATTGCAAGAGTTGAAGCGCAGGAGACAGAGAAGACGTTTGCGGAGGTGGTCTGTACGACCATTTTAGCCTCGGGTGGGAGCCAGCAAGCTGTGGCGGCTAGCTACAAACTGGCGTCGAGATGGTGTCCCGAGGCACACTCAATTAGTGATAATAAACTGTAAATGAGTTATGCATGGTGTTGAAAATAAATATCAAACAACTTTTTGAATACAAACTTGTGTGCTTTATTCTTATGTATAAGTGCACTCAAACAATACAACACACACACTTGAGTATCAACTATTTACAAAAAAAGAAAACTATATACAAAGTTCAAAGCTGCGGGTCTATCATTGTCCATGTATGAGCCCGTAGACTTTAAACATCAGAGCAGGTCTCTGGTCATCTGGCACCCTCCGAAGCAAGTCGCCCACAGTTTGTCCGAACCTGAAGCTCTCATCCTCCTCATGCAGTAGCTTCTGATGCAACTCCATCCTCCGTCTCGCTCTCTGATGAACCGCACGACGTCTGTTTTTAATGAAAGAGTGGATGCTTGATTAGTCTGTGTTTGTTTACAACCAGTAGTCAGCATTACATGTTGTTAATGTTTAACGTTACACATAAGCACACACATAACCGATGATGTAGCATTAAAAACAGAAAACACATACCGTTGCCTCGTAATTGGAATCCGTTTCTCGGTGTTTCACATGTGGTGCCAGCCAGGACATGAAGTGGTAAAATGCAGGCACTTTTTGGCCGCCTGGGTCCCCACTTTTTGTAGCGAGTTTCTTTCGCAGACGGACATATTTGTCCCGGAGGTTCTTCCACCTTTTCGTGCACTCCACGGCCTCCAGCCCCATGTTTTGCGCGATTTCTCGCCATGAATTTAATGTCCTTTGGTTGTCCTTGTAGTCGCTTGAAGAAAAGTTATACAAGTGGTCGTATTTCCTCACTTCCTCGATGATTCGTTCTTCTGTTTGGTCCATTGTTAACCGATCTACAAGAACTTTAAAAATGGCGGTGTAGGAAGACAAACCGAAAAGAGCAACCGCCGGAAATTACGTTCTGAGCGGACCAATCACAGCGTTGCGGTCCGCGTCGACGCGACGCGTAGTTAGGATTTTTTGGAGGTGCGCGTCAGGCTACAGCGTAGGGGTCTGCGTCGACGCAGGAGAAGCATGAATTAAGCATGAATTAGGCTTAAAGCTCAGCTCTTATGAACACCAGCCCTCCCTCCCTTCTGTGAATCCGGTCAGAGCCTCTGATGGTCGACTAACTACGATTGAAAGTATCGTGCCTGAGCACCAAATCAAATGTACTTTCTGTATAAATTCTTAGCAAAAGAAAATCCTCTTTAAAAAAAAAAAGAAATCAGCTAAGTACATGTTAAAAACAAACCCACACTGATCCTTATTTATTATAACATACATTAAATACATTAAATATAACTATATTAAATATATATATATATATATATATATATATATATATATATATATATATATATATATATTCATATTATATAATTTATTTTATTATTATTATTTATACACTCCGCTATCATTATTAAAGTGTTGAAAAGTTACATTGATGAACACAGAGTTAAATCACTGCTTTTATTTTTTGATATATCTCTATGTATAGGACTGGTGTCACTGTTGTCCTAAACTCTAAAAGTAAAATTCCTATTCATATATAAAACATATTGCTCATGTTTTTATATATATGGTTTTAGGGATGCGTTCCGATGAGAAGAGACTTGTTATAGTTTTCAAAGCATTTCCATTTTTTTTGACAAATGTCAAAAACAAAGACCACGCTAATAGCGGTATGGGTTTCAAATGATTTATTGCAAGATGGAACAAGAGGGTTTGATTTAGGCGAAGTGGTGTTGCGAATATTCGCAACTGTTTTGGTGTGAACACGGCATTAAAGGCTGCCGTAAATGGTCCACCATCATTATATTGCCAGGCTTTAAGTCAGCATGAACAATCCCTGTCCTCTTGAGGAACTTCAGAGCAGTGGCCAACTGAAATCATGAAGAACAATAGATATTGTCAGTACTGCATTGTTAATTTCATTAACAAAACTATGATAACACTATTATTGACTAAGAAGAGACATTATCTCTATTTGTTGTTTTAGGGATTTAACTTAAAGATGTATTTTAATAGAAATTGCATCTGGGAATATATGTATTTAAGAGACAAATCACCGTTTTTATCCATTGTTTTAGACAATGCAATTAGTTTTACACTTTTGTATTACAAAAGCCAACCTGTTGCAGTATGGGGCGGATCTCCTTCAACTCCAGGGACAGAGGTCGGCGCATCTGCAGGAGCTGGTGCAGATTTATGTCCAGCTTCTCAAACTCCAGACAATAACGGCCCTTGTAGGTAAAGGAGTCGTTCCAAACGACAATGTTATACTTGTCGGAGTTGAGCGCTTTCATCAGTTTGAGGATCTCCGCCTGTTGTATGCCATGTTAGAACAAGATTAGATGCGAATGCAATGTGTTTTTGAATTACTATAAAAGAGAAATGACAATAGACATGATATCTATACCTCTTTCTTTGCCTCCTCAATGCCCTGAAAACCGCGGATGATTTTTACAGCCACCGTTTCATCGGTGGCTAATTTCTGGCATCGGGTGACTTCTCCATAGCTGCCAGACCCCAGGAGAGCCATCACCTCGTAGTCAGAGCAGGCGGAGGAGATCAGGCCTCCACCAACGACCTGGAAGTTGTCCTTGGCCGTCATGGTGAGAGATCAAACCTGCTGTGGGTTTCTCACACCTGAGAGGAGAGTAGGAAAGAGTCATTTTAACCTTGAAACTGAAGCTGAAACCAAAGTAAAAGACCTGGAAGTATTGCTGAGTTCTATCACTCCTTAAATACATAATTATATTCACTGTAAACATATACAAATATATCCTAAATAAGATATAACAATGAAACTAATAAATCAGGAAAATATCAGACAATATCAAACACTGACAGCTACCGCTCTGTACCTGATCCGTGCAATAGTACTCATCAATCAGACATCTTAGTTTCTGGGTTTTCTTCCGTCCGTTGCTTTCATATTCGGCAGTGTGAAGTACATGTTTTACTTTTTAGTTTGTGTCCCTAAGATTTCACAAGTTTATTGCAAAAGACGTCTTTTGCTCTGCAGTACTGGACCACTTTTGACTTGTAATTACATAAATGATGAATAAAATAATGACACAAAATAATCAAATATTTCACAATGTTTATTTATTCATCAAGAGCAGAGGAATCGCTACATCGTATGTCAAAGGAGCATCGGTGCATGTGTGGCCTTGTGTGGCTTTGTGGAGCTTCGGCTTCCTCTCTGCTCTCTTTTGATGACGAGGAGGTGAAATCATGTCTTCAGTGTCTGAGGTCGACTGTACAGAGATTTGAAGTGTACCGAACGATTCATTCCACATCAAGCGGATTCTTTTACGCACTTTGTGTCTGTATGTTTGAGTTGTTGATCGTGTTTCATGGTGAATCTTGTTCCAAAGACGCAGAGGCAGATTCACCTTCACAGGTATGTACGGGGTGTGACACATTGCGACATTCTCAAGACAAACAATGTGAGAGTTGGGAGGAGTGTACGTTTAGTGAAGAGAGGTAGGCCAACAGAGAGCTAACTAATATCACCGTGCCACGTAGTGCCCATGCAAAAGGGAAAATCCAACTTCCTGATTGGCCAAGAGGAAACTGATCACGTACTAACCTGAAATATCTCCGTCTTCTTTTTAACCACAACAAATAATTAAAAGGTCAAATGTGTTCCCTCTATACCAGCTGTAAACATATTCCTACTGTGAAAATAAGATTAAACTGCTGTGTTACTTAAAGATATAGAGTGTGTGTTTTCAGGGGCGGGAGTTACACAGTTCATGTGACGTCACGGAGACTGTGCTTTGTAGCAGCTTCAGTCCCCTCAGAGAGAATGTTCTCCAACAGGGCAGATCATTAAGAGAAGAAACAGCATCAGCCTCACAGCTGAGGCACTTGGTCTTTCTCAATGTAAACCTTCACTGAAGGACAAAACTCTGGATGCTGACTTTTTTCTTTTTGTTTTACACATTTTAATTTATATTTTGTTGTGTGATTCTGTAAGCTTCTGTATGTTGTTTCACTTTAAATTTGTTAAGTATTAAAGAGCTAAAAGTTTAAATAGTTAAAGGTTAGTTAAGTTCATTTGTAGATAGTTAAACATTTGTTTTTGCACTTTCTAATTTTTTTTTATCACTCTGTAGAGTGTATAAATAAAAGTGTATTTATATAATAAACATTTTATATAGTGCATGTTTTTTTTTACATTAGGAATTCATATTGCGCATAATTTGACATTATTGTTGGTAATAAATTAATTTAAGCACCAAAAAAATCTGAAGAGCCATTTGGGAGCCGAAAGAGCCGGTTCTCTAAAAAGAGCCGGAATGGCCAAGTCAAGTCTGGTTCGGTAAACGTTGCTCAGTACTGTGCAGTCTTCTTCCCTCTCTGAGTCTGGCTGCAACGTTCAACCCCTCCCACTGGACTCCTCCCATCTCCATGATGATTGGCTGGACTAGATCGATCGTTTGCCAACCTGGCATCTTCACCCGTGAGTAGCCCGTTAGTCACCTGTGAGTTTTCCTGTCTGAGACCCTGTTAGTGTGTTTACCTACCTGCCAGTGTCAAGCCTTGGGTTTCACCTGCGAGAAGAGGACCTCCCGCTCATTCCACGGAGATCAGCGGTGAGGCCTGAAGATCCTGTGTCGAGCCTCGGGCGTCACACAGTCGATCCTGCCTGCCAGTGTGCCCGCCGTTTAAGAGCCACTTTCCGGCTCAGACCCGAGAGGAGGACACGGCACGGCCACCTTCCGGCCCGCAGCGAGCACGCCTCCGCTTGGTTTGCTGCCGGCTTCGTCAGCCGCTTCAAGGAGCGCGGGCACGTGCCTGTAACTGACTATTCTTCCTGTTTGCTGGCTGGTCTGTCTGCACCTGGACCTTGTTGTTTTTAACTGTTCTCATCCTTTCAATAAAACACTTGTTTCAGAAATAACTCTGCTGTCCTGTAGCTGCATCTGGGTCCGTGAATGCACCACATCATAACACTACTGCAGCAACGCACCTTTCCAACTACGACCGGCGGTTTCTCGACACTTAATGAATACAAAAATACTTATATATTTATGATTGTAAAATCCTAATCTGTACTATAACTGTCAAAGAAATTAAAAATATTTACTAACAACATGTAGTGGAATGTAAAAAGGCATTACATGTAAATACACCAGTTTATTTGCAGATGTTCTTGATAACAGCAAACTCATCTCCAATGACTGCAAAGAAGAGGTTCTGTAGTAATGAGGCCGTTGTGCACAAGCAGGTTTTCACTGTTAGGACTATTGCCATTAAGTAAACTTCCAAAATGTTTTTCTCTACGCAGACGCCACAACGCAGTCATCATAAACATAATGTTCAACTTGTTAGATCTTACAAGTGAACAGTGTTGGGGAGTAACTGGTTACATGAAACAGAGTTGAGGGATTAAGTTACAAAATAAATGTAATTGTTATTAGTTATTGATCAAAAATATGTAATTTAATTTCAGTTATTTAACAAAATATTGACGATGACATCTGAATATATTGTGTATGTATGTATTACATTTCAAAAGTAACTTTCCCAACACTGCAAGGGAACTACATGCACATATCTTTTTTTTTGGCAAAGCTTTAGAAATGTTTATGTTTAGAAGACCTACAAAAATACAATATTTAAAATGTAATCTGGTAAATCATTTATTTATTAAAATGTTCTGTCATATTTATGTAGTCTGTCTGCCCTCTAGTGAGCAATAGGAAGAATTAAAACATACAAATTGAATCATGATCTGTTCAGCAGTGATGCAGAAATGTGAACGTTTCTTGTTGTAGTCGTCCTGCTGTTAGATCTGATTTTTCCTCAGTACATTTTTGTATCTTCAATGTAGGGCTGCAACTAACGATTATTTTAATAATCGATTAATCGGTTGATAATTTTTTTCGATTAATCGAATAAAAAAACATTCATTTCCAACCCTTTATTCAAATTCACAGTGCAAAACATCTTCAGAAAGCACACACAGGTTGCTCCTTGAACATCCCTGAGCTGTTAATTAAAACATTTTTTCTTTTTTTAAATGGACTAATACAAAAAACATACACATGTATGCTTTACATCTGCCAAATATATAGGCATGTGAGCCTTTTTACTGTAATTGATCTCGTTGGAGCAGAGGCTGCATTTAGCATACCCTGCTTTATCAATATGTAGGAAACACTGGGACAGTGGGAAGCTGTGCTGCTCCTTTCACGCAGATGTCCAGTTCACATATTATATAGATGTTGTTTCAACAGCATTTTAATTCAAAGTTAGAAAGTAGATCTACTTCCATCCATCCATCGCACAAGGTCAACAACTGGAAAGTGCAGATACTTGGTGCGTAAAAGGACTGTTTTTTTTTTTCAGCTTGAATACAGACAATAAGTACGAATCAATCACCATTATTTCACTAGACATAAACATGTGGAATAAAATAACTACCACACAATGGAGCTCGACATTATAATCATTAATGTGGTACATATAGACAGAGGATTCATTGTGGGTTTGATGACATTTTAATGTTTTTTTAGTGGTGCGGGTTTTACGAAACTCTAACAGTGGTCCGGATATCTCGACAGTGGTCTGGCTCCAGGTTGCATACAATTAACAGTTGTCCTTCATTCTGAGCACTTCTCTGTGACTGGCTGCAAAGTTTAATCCCTCCTACTGGACTCCTCTCATCTATTTTATGATTGGCTAGAGTACTGAACTGAGTTCTGTTTGCAGATATGTATGGATAGTCTAGTTCAGGGGTCAGCTACCTTTCATATCCAAAGAGCCATTTTGCCCTTTTTTCCACCCCAAAAAAATTGTCTGGAGCCGCAAGAGCTATTTGATATCACAGCTTATAAAGTTCATATATAGTAATATTATTTAAACAAAAACTATAGTTTGTTGTATTTATGAAATTATAGCGCAAGAATAAAGCGGTTATTGACATTGTATTGCTATTTTACCTTTTATAACTATCAAACTCTTTTGCAGAGGAGAAAAAGAATAGTCATTAAGGTCCATTAAAACCACAACTATGCAAATGATAAGTCCTATCTATATTTGTGGCACATGTGGTAAAGTATTCATCCTTTAACCACGGAGGCAAGTCGTGTATATCTGGTGTTTTCAGCACTCGAGACTCAAATATTCTCCTATTCTATTCTTGAGTCTCATTTTGGGCAAAGCCACACATCAATGATGAAGAGCTATTTATGAATTAATAAAAGTGTATCCCACTTTATTTATGAATCAGTATCCCTGTGTATCCCTGTTTACTGATTGTCACTATTGTAGTGGCAGACAGATTATATAAGTACTTGACTTATTTATGGCTATTTACCTATATTATATTACAGTTTTCTGACTTATGAACATGTTAATTGCAATTACTTCAATTCAATATTTCTTTACTGTTAATGGTTCACATATTAATAAGACTTGTAGACATTAGTCCATGAAATATATTTATTAACCACAAAATATAAAAAGTAAATATTGAACACAGAGCCCATAGTGACACACAAACACAACACTAATATGTGAAACAAATATAATAAAGTATATATGCTTGTGTTGCTTTGTTTTCATCCAGATCCTCTGCTGCTGTGAACCGGTCCATGTTGACGTCGTGGTGGTAGCAGGAAGCTGTGGAGGAGGACATGATGGCTCACCTAGTCAGACCAGAATAAAGACAAACCCAATGAGTACGATTGGGTGTGACTTGATGTCGTCTTTTTAAACGTACACAACCAAATAAAAAAACATTCAAATACTGACTTTGATCTCTTTGTGCAGTTTGCAGTTGACCGGCTCTGCAGACGTCTCATGAGGAACCAGGAGGGCCTCTGACTCTACAGAGAACACTGAACATGTTGTTGTTATTGACAGTAAGATGAAGCAGGAATGTAACATGACGTCTACACTGTGGTCTGTGACACTCAGCGAGCTGAACACGGGAGTGCTGCCTACCTTTGGTCTGAAAACAGAGCACCAGTATCTAATTTACAACAATAAAGATTTTAAAGAATGAACCATTTTGATGGACACTACTTATGGATATTTTTAGGATGCAAATACAGGTAAAATAATATACACACCAGGCTGTGACAGTCGCCTCTGTGGACAGATGAGCTGCTACTGTGTGTGTGACTGTGTGTGAGACTGTGTTGTGTGTGACTGTGTTGTGTGTGTGACCGTGTTATACTGTGTTGTACATTATTGTATAAAGAATATACTTCATTCATACACATGTGTTTATGTTGGAATGGGTTAAGATTCAGTAGCCAGTCAAGATTTAACCTCAGCAGGGGAAGCAACATGACACTAAAACCACGTCAAACACACTAAAACACACATCAAACACACGTTAAACACATGCCATCAGGTGTTAGTAACACAGCAGTGTCACATGTATGATTGTTATTACATAAAGGAAAAGGAGCATAAGGCAATAACTGATACGTACCCTCATCACAGCTGGGATCAAGTCACAGTCAGGAGGACGAGAGGTAGAACTCCAGAACACACACATGACCAGAACACGTCAACATGAGACGGGATGATGAAGTCATGCTTCATGTGGGAGAAGAGCTCATGGTCCAGTTGAGTCGGTCGACGGCAGCACAGTGTTTCTTCACATGAAGATGCAGAGTCATCCTCCTGCTGTCCCACATCTCTGAAGAGGGAAGAGTCTCATCAAGAAACGCCTTCTGACATCCCAAACAGACATGGCATATGATTATAGTATGTCATAAACAACTGTATCACATTCTGGTGTTCTCTGATTTAACAGTGGTGGAGAAGTACTTCAGTAAAATCGCATTAAATTATATTAATACCACCACATGGTGTAAATACTCTTTAACAAGTACAAGTCCTGCAGTCAAATTAAATGAATCAAGTAAAGTATTAAAGTTTAGCATCAAAACAAACGTTAAGTATAATTACTCATACTCGTTTTAATATGCTGCATGTAGTTTAATATATAATAACACACCATCAGTTATTAGTTAGGTATATGTTTTATGATAACCTTATTCTGATAACTAACTAGTACCTCATTAGTAACTCTTTCTGTCACATACATGTGGAGCAGTTAATGTACATGGCTATAAACTACTACTACTATAAACTACTACTACTATAAACTACTACATGAACTTTGAAGTAACGTTACTCAGCACGTGCACGTGTATGCACGTTCACGTGATTCAAATGAAGCTTAAACAATACTGAAGAAACACACTAACTTTACAGCTTTCAAGTCAACAAGAACATGTCAACACTAATTCTCATTACGTTTCAGGTCATTGTTATTCATTTGAAGGACTTACTGTTTGACGTAGCGTCCACACAACGAAGAGCTGCAGAAAATACGTGTTGTTTACACTCGTTTCCGGGTTGAGAGTGAAGCAGGAAGAGAGGGGAGAGGAGGCGGCGCGAAACTCAAAACGGCTCACTGTTGCCGACCCCTGTCTAACCAAACAGACACAGCTCCTCTCTTGGGCTCAAGTTATCTTGGTGCATCTCTGGTCTCTCGTTGTTCCTCCTGCATCGCTCCTTTCCGTTTTTTAATGGAGCGCCGGAGTTTCTTCTTGTTGGGATAGTGGGCGAACTGTACCCAGCATGCAATTCGGTCATTTTATAAATGTACAATTATTAGTGTTACAAATTGTTTATGTGTCACAAACTGTTGTGTCGTGGTGTTTTACCCTCTTAAAGAGTGTTAGTTATGGGTTATTAATTGTTGTTGTAAAAAAATTACTAAAAAAATGAAAACCATGAGACGGACTACTACTGCCCAAGCACACCTTAGGGGCCGTTCACACCGGACGCGACTCTCAAAAACGCGTCGCTAGCAAAACCATTGTTTTCCTATGGTACGGCGCGCCTTTCATGCGCGCTTTTTAAATGCCGCGCGACGCGTTTTTCGAGCGTTTTTTCGGCGCGCTTAAAAGTTGAAATATTCTCAACTTTTAAACGCCTTGCGCGGAGTCGCACAGCTCATCAATGTCACACTCGGCCAAGGCAGCCAATCGGATCAAGCAAGAGGCGGGCTTTATTACTTTACCACTTCTTTCCTGTTTCCGTGTGGTATGAACAGCGGGAATTTCAAAAGAAAATGGCAACGCCGACGAAGGATTCATATTAGCGGTCTTCAACTACGAATAACTTTATAATTCAAGATCGAAAAACTACTGCAACAGCATACGGCGCTCGTCATCGAGACACAATTCTTGGAATAGATGGTGGTATTCGCCGTACTTTTTCCTTTTTTTTATTTTATATCGTGAACCCAAAATCTCCGCTTTTTTGGGGCTTTTTCCTCCTCCTCATCCCACAACACAGCAAGGGCAAGAGCGCGACGTCTGCTTGAATCCATTTTGAAGTTTTATCGCCCGGGTGCGCACGCAGACCCGCTCCACAGGCGCAGCGGGCTGTTTTTATTTTTTTTCCCTGGCGCGTTTTTGCCAAGGCGTTTTTGAAGCGGCTGCGCTTTTAAAAGTCGCGTCCGGTGTGAACGGCCCCTTAGGAGGCAAAGAAAGAGGTATAGATATCATGTCTATTGTCATTTCTCTTTTATAGTAATTCAAAAACACATTGCATTCGCATCTAATCTTGTTCTAACATGGCATACAACAGGCGGAGATCCTCAAACTGATGAAAGCGCTCAACTCCGACAAGTATAACATTGTCGTTTGGAACGACTCCTTTACCTACAAGGGCCGTTATTGTCTGGAGTTCGAGAAGCTGGACATAAATCTGCACCAGCTCCTGCAGATGCGCCGACCTCTGTCCCTGGAGTTGAAGGAGATCCGCCCCATACTGCAACAGGTTGGCTTTTGTAATACAAAAGTGTAAAACTAATTGCATTGTCTAAAACAATGGATAAAAGCTGTGATTTGTCTCTTAAATACATATATTCCCAGATGCAATTTCTATTAAAATACATCTTTAAGTTAAATCCCTAAAACAACAAATAGAGATAATGTCTCTTCTTAGTCAATAATAGTGTCATCATAGTTTTGTTAATGAAATTAACAATGCAGTACTGACAATATCTATTGTTGTTCATGATTTCAGTTGGCCACTGCTCTGAAGTTCCTCAAGAGGACAGGGATTGTTCATGCTGACTTAAAGCCTGACAATATAATGATGGTGGACCATTTACGGCAGCCTTTAAGGGTCAAAGTCATCGACTTTGGCTTAGCATTTAACAATCCCGAGGAGCGGACGGGTAGGACGCTTCAGACCCGGTGGTACAGGTAAAGAACTGACAGCACATCCGAAGCGATATCAAATACATAAAATCCTGCCTGCTGACATGTCAAGTTCTCAGACAGGATGACTTTTTAGTGAGTCTCTATGACCACAGTGACGTGTTTGTGTTTCTCCTGCTTGTCTGAAGGTCTCCAGAGGTCCTGCTGGGAGCTCCCTTCGACGAGGCGATCGACGTGTGGTCTCTTGGCTGCGTCGCTGCAGAGATGTTAACGGGCATCCCACTGTTCCCCGGCACCGACGAGCACGATATGGTCAGTATTACACTTGAAACCCACACGGCATTGTCAATTTCAGCCATACTGTCTTTGTATTTATAGAAGTCGCACATTGTCTCAGCAATTCTCTTTTGCAACCATAAAAAATGTACCTTGAAGTATAACTCAACATTGTGTTGTGCCCACAGGTCAGGCACATTTCATACACGGTCGGGAAACCACCAGACCGTCTTCTCGATGCAGGAATGCGTACAGCGCAGTATTTCAGTGCACCGCGCACCGGACTGGGACCCCAGCTGTGGCAATTGACGGTAACATTATATTTACATAGCCGAGTTTATACATTTGTGTGTCAATGCATTCAGAAGAAGCTAGCTAACTCAAACATTTCTTCTCTTTAGTTTGCAGTTGAAGTAAGAAAACTGACCGGCAGACCACGCACGATTACCAGCCTGAAGGAGCTGAAGAAGGTAGGATGTCTTTTTGGAAAAGAGGCTTTTATGATGATAATGTCAGAAGACATGAACAAGTTCTTACTGTTTTGTTTCATCCTGATCCTCCACAAGGCATCTCATAAATTATCAGGAGAAGATGCCGAGGCTGATAGTCTTAACCGGGCCAATTTTATGGATTGCCTCACAAGGATGCTGCTGGTGGATCCGGCTCAAAGAATAACACCGAGACAAATTCTGCAGCATCCCTACTTGAAAATGAGTCACCTTGACGCTCAGTAAGTGTGTGTTTGGATGATGTGTGTATTATCTGCGTGCTGATGTAGGTAGTTGAAGATGTTTGACTCAGCGATTGGTTGTTTTTCAGTGTAAAATCGTGCACAGAGCTTATGGCAATCTGCCAGATCCGGAGCTCTAAGGATGGCGAGGATGTGGCTCAGAGGACCTCCAACAACCCTGAAGAGGAGACCACACAGAAACGAAAGAGAACTGATGAGGAAGAGGTCCCAAATAAGAGGAGGAGGGTCGGTGAAGAGACCTTCACAAGGAAAAGAAAGAGAACTGATGAGGAAGAGGTCCCAAATAAGAGGAGGAGGGTCGGTGAAGAGACCTTCACAAGGAAAAGAAAGAGGGCTGACGAGGAAGAGGTCACAAATAAGAGGAGGGTCGGGGCGATACAGCTTGATGGTCTGGTTAGGTTTACCTGTCATCTGACATGTTTTGATATAACCAGACACATCCCTCCTCGTTTTTATGCAGTGAAGATGAAAGAAAGTCGGGACAACATTGTGAGATCTTGACATCGCGATATAAACTAGTATCAGCCAAACATTTACATGAAAGACCAACAAACTCTGAATGGAGGTTGAAGTGTGTCAGTAGACTTGGTGTCTCTGTGAGAATGTCCCCGACTGAAGAGCTCCCTTCTTGTGCACAATCCACCTGCGTCGCACTTGTCAACAACTGGAACGTATACGGATATATGCACTACTCTGCTGGAGGGAACCCCCTGATTCAGCAGTGTAGTCGTCTACGTCGGCTCAAACTGGGATATTAACACCCACATGAAGTAGAACTGGGCGAGGCCACTCATGCACCGATGCACCTTTGACATACGATGTAACGATTTCTCTGCTCTTGCTGAATAAATAAACATAGTGAAACATTTGTTTACTTTGTGTCATTATTTTATTCATCATTTAAGTTATTACAAGTCAGAAGTGGTCCAGTACTGCAGAATAAAAGACGTCTTTTGAAATAAACTTGTGAAATCTTAAGGAAACAAACTAAAAAGTAAAACATGGACTTCACCCTGCCGAATATGAAAGCAACGGACGGAAGAAAGCCCAGACATCATTTTAATGTTTTTATGCCGTCATGATGAAAGAAAGTCAGGACGTCATTGTGAGATTTTGACATTGCAATATAAATTAGTATCAGCCAAATAATACTTTGATAACAGTTATCCATCACATTTACATGAAAGTCCAACAAACCCTGAATGGAGGTTGAAGTGTTCTGTGTGTCAGTAGACTTGGTGTCTCTGTGAAAATGTCCCAGACTGAAGAACTCCATTCTAGTGCACAATCCACCTCGGCGTCTTCAGACCAAGATTCACTACCAAACGCGTGCTTCCTCGTATCAAGAGAGGTTATTTGCACTCCCACATGAAGAGGAACTGCATCCTCTCTGCCCTTCTCCTGGTGGCTGATGTCCTCTCTTTGTATCACTGCTATGTTTCTCTCTCCGTCGTGTCTCCGCCCGCACGTACCTGTGAAGGTGTGCAGTAAGGCTGGGTGGTTCGGCCAAAAATGCACATCACGGTATTTTGTAAGATTCTGCCGGTTTCACGTTATATCACAGTCTTTTTTTGTGAGTAAACACATTCATTCATTGACCCCAAAAAGGACCGTGTACACTCACTCACAACTGGCCAGCATGCTGTGAACAGCTGCTTGTGTGGCATGTCTTCCAGTCTGTCTCTTCCCCTGGGTCCTAAGTCCCTCCAGGTTTAGCTTCTTATCACCTGTACATGTACCACACAGAAATCAGCGTTGCATATGTGTCTAACCAAACAGACACAGCTCCTCTCTTGGGCTCAAGTTATCTTGGTGCATCTCTGGTCTCTCGTTGTTCCTCCTGCATCGCTCCTTTCCGTTTGTTAATGTGGCGCCGGAGTTTCTTCTAGTTGTGATAGTGGCGCGCTTTACCCAGCATGCAATTCGGTCATTTTATAAATGTACAATTATTAGTGTTACAAATTGTTTATGTGTCACAAACTGTTGTGTCGTGGTGTTTTACCCTCTTAAAGAGTGTTAGTTATGGATTATTAATTGTTGTTATAAACCATGAATGAAAAATGAAAACCATGACTCAGGATTACTGCTGGCCAGGCACATACTTATAACCCCTACCGATTTAGTTAAGAAAGGAATTGTGCCGAAGACTACGCGCACCACCATGATGCTTTTCGAGCCCGAGGTGGCCACCAAGCGAGGCCCTCCGCTCAAAGGAAGACGCCGGACGATGACCATGCAGACGGACGACGCTGCTACAAGAGGAAGGACGCACGCTGCGCCAGTTCCCCGACCTCGGCGCAGAGACGGAGGACGCCGAGGCCCCCCAAGCACACAGCCGCAACGGCTGCGACGATGAGGCATCTCGAGCTCACGGTGGCAATGGACGCAGAGACCAGGCCGACGGAGGACGCTGCTACGATGAGGCTTCTCCAACACACGGTGGCAACGGACGCAGAGACGAGGCCGAAGGAGGACGCTGCGACGAGGCTTCTCGAGCTCATGGTGGCAACGGACGCAGAGACCAGGCCGACGGAGGACGCTGCTACGATGAGGCATCTCGAGCACACGGTGGCAACGGACGCAGAGACCAGGCAGACGGAGCGATGAGGCTTCTCGAGCACACGGTGGCAACGGACTCAGAGACCAGGCCGACGGAGGACGCTGCTACGATGAGTCTTCTCGAGCTCACGGTGGCAACGGACGCAGAGACCAGGCCGACGGAGGACGCTGCTACGATGAGGCTTCTCCAGCACACGGTGGCAACGGACGCAGAGACGAGGCCGACGGAGGACGCTGCGACGATGAGGCTTCTCGAGCACACGATGGCAACGGACGCAGAGACCAGGCAGACGGAGCGATGAGGCATCTCGAGCTCACGGTGGCAACGGACGCAGAGACCAGGCCGAAGGAGGACGCTGCTACGATGAGTCTTCTCGAGCTCACGGTGGCAACGGACGCAGAGACCAGGCCGACGGAGGACGCTGCTACGATGAGGCTTCTCGAGCACACGGTGGCAACGGACGCAGAGACGAGGCCGACGGAGGACGCTGCGACGATGATGCTTCTCCAGCACACGATGGCAACGGACGCAGAGACCAGGCAGACGGAGCGATGAGGCTTCTCGAGCACATGGTGGCAACGGACGCAGAGACCAGGCCGAAGGAGGACGCTGCTACGATGAGGCTTCTCGAGCACACGGTGGCAACGGACGCAGAGACGAGGCCGACGGAGGACGCTGCGACGATGATGCTTCTCCAGCACACGATGGCAACGGACGCAGAGACCAGGCAGACGGAGCGATGAGGCTTCTCGAGCACATGGTGGCAACGGACGCAGAGACCAGGCCGAAGGAGGACGCTGCTACGATGAGGCTTCTCGAGCACACGGTGGCAACGGACGCAGAGACCAGGCCGAAGGAGGACGCTGCTACGATGAGGCATCTCGAGCTCACGGTGGCAACGGACGCAGAGACCAGGCCGAAGGAGGACGCTGCTACGATGAGTCTTCTCGAGCTCACGGTGGCAACGGACGCAGAGACCAGGCCGACGGAGGACGCTGCTACGATGAGGCTTCTCGAGCACACGGTGGCAACGGACGCAGAGACCAGGCAGACGGAGCGACGAGGCTTCTCCAGCACACGGTGGCAACGGACGCAGAGACGAGGCCGACGGAGGACGCTGCGACGATGATGCTTCTCCAGCACACGGTGGCAACGGACGCAGAGACCAGGCCGAAGGAGGACGCTGCTACGATGAGTCTTCTCGAGCTCACGGTGGCAACGGACGCAGAGACCAGGCCGAAGGAGGACGCTGCTACGATGAGGCATCTCGAGCTCACGGTGGCAACGGACGCAGAGACCAGGCCGAAGGAGGACGCTGCTACGATGAGGCTTCTCGAGCTCACGGTGGCAACGGACGCAGAGACCAGGCCGACGGAGGACGCTGCTACGATGACGCTTCTCGAGCACATGGTGGCAACGGACGCAGAGACGAGGCAGACGGAGCGATGAGGCTTCTCCAGCTCACGGTGGCAACGGACGCAGAGACCAGGCCGACGGAGGACGCTGCGATGAGGCTTCTCCAGCACACGATGGCAACGGACGCAGAGACCAGGCAGACGGAGCGATGAGGCTTCTCGAGCACATGGTGGCAACGGACGCAGAGACCAGGCCGACGGAGGACGCTGCTACGATGAGGCTTCTCGAGCACACGATGGCAACGGACGCAGAGACCAGGCAGACGGAGCGATGAGGCTTCTCCAGCTCACGGTGGCAACGGACGCAGAGACCAGGCCGACGGAGGACGCTGCGATGAGGCTTCTCCAGCACACGGTGGCAACGGACGCAGAGACCAGGCCGACGAAGGACGCTGCGATGAGGCATCTCGAGCTCACGGTGGCAACGGACGCAGAGACCAGGCCGACGGAGGACGCTGCTACGATGAGGCATCTCGAGCTCACGGTGGCAACGGACGCAGAGACCAGGCCGACGGAGGACGCTGCGATGAGGCTTCTCGAGCTCACGGTGGCAACGGACGCAGAGACCAGGCCGACGGAGGACGCTGCTACGATGACGCTTCTCGAGCACATGGTGGCAACGGACGCAGAGACGAGGCAGACGGAGCGATGAGGCTTCTCCAGCTCACGGTGGCAACGGACGCAGAGACCAGGCCGACGGAGGACGCTGCGATGAGGCTTCTCCAGCTCACGGTGGAAACGGACGCAGAGACGAGGCCGACGGAGGACGCTGCGATGAGGCTTCTCCAGCACACGATGGCAACGGACGCAGAGACCAGGCCGACGAAGGACGCTGCGATGAGGCTTCTCGAGCTCACGGTGGCAACGGACGCAGAGACCAGGCAGACGGAGCGATGAGGCTTCTCGAGCACACGATGGCAACGGACGCAGAGACCAGGCCGACGAAGGACGCTGCGATGAGGCTTCTCCAGCACACGGTGGCAACGGACGCAGAGACCAGGCCGACGAAGGACGCTGCGATGAGGCTTCTCGAGCACACGATGGCAACGGACGCAGAGACCAGGCCGACGGAGGACGCTGCGATGAGGCTTCTCCAGCACACGGTGGCAACGGACGCAGAGACCAGGCCGACGAAGGACGCTGCGATGAGGCTTCTCGAGCACACGGTGGCAACGGACGCAGAGACCAGGCCGACGAAGGACGCTGCGATGAGGCTTCTCGAGCACACGATGGCAACGGACGCAGAGACCAGGCCGACGGAGGACGCTGCTACGATGAGGCATCTCGAGCTCACGGTGGCAACGGACGCAGAGACCAGGCCGACGGAGGACGCTGCGATGAGGCTTCTCGAGCACACGGTGGCAACGGACGCAGAGACCAGGCCGACGGAGGACGCTGCTACGATGACGCTTCTCGAGCACATGGTGGCAACGGACGCAGAGACGAGGCAGACGGAGCGATGAGGCTTCTCCAGCACACGGTGGCAACGGACGCAGAGACCAGGCCGACGAAGGACGCTGCGATGAGGCTTCTCGAGCACACGGTGGCAACGGACGCAGAGACCAGGCCGACGAAGGACGCTGCGATGAGGCTTCTCGAGCTCACGGTGGCAACGGACGCAGAGACCAGGCCGACGGAGGACGCTGCGATGAGGCTTCTCGAGCTCACGGTGGCAACGGACGCAGAGACCAGGCCGACGGAGGACGCTGCTACGATGACGCTTCTCGAGCACATGGTGGCAACGGACGCAGAGACGAGGCAGACGGAGCGATGAGGCTTCTCCAGCTCACGGTGGCAACGGACGCAGAGACGAGGCCGACGGAGGACGCTGCGACGATGAGGCATCTCGAGCTCACGGTGGCAACGGACGCAGAGACCAGGCCGAAGGAGGACGCTGCTACGATGAGGCATCTCGAGCTCACGGTGGCAACGGACGCAGAGACCAGGCCGACGGAGGACGCTGCGATGAGGCTTCTCGAGCTCACGGTGGCAACGGACGCAGAGACCAGGCCGACGGAGGACGCTGCTACGATGACGCTTCTCGAGCACATGGTGGCAACGGACGCAGAGACCAGGCAGACGGAGCGATGAGGCTTCTCGAGCACATGGTGGCAACGGACTCAGAGACCAGGCCGACGGAGGACGCTACTACGATGAGGCATCTCGAGCACACGGTGGCAACGGACGCAGAGACGAGGCCGACGGAGGACGCTGCGACGAGGCTTCTCGAGCTCATGGTGGCAACGGACGCAGAGACCAGGCCGACGGAGGACGCTGCTACGATGAGGCATCTCGAGCACACGGTGGCAACGGACGCAGAGACCAGGCAGACGGAGCGATGAGGCTTCTCGAGCACACGGTGGCAACGGACTCAGAGACCAGGCCGACGGAGGACGCTGCTACGATGAGTCTTCTCGAGCTCACGGTGGCAACGGACGCAGAGACCAGGCCGAAGGAGGACGCTGCTACGATGAGTCTTCTCGAGCTCACGGTGGCAACGGACGCAGAGACCAGGCCGACGGAGGACGCTGCGACGATGAGGCTTCTCGAGCACACGGTGGCAACGGACGCAGAGACCAGGCCGACGGAGGACGCTGCTACGATGAGGCTTCTCCAGCACACGGTGGCAACGGACGCAGAGACGAGGCCGACGGAGGACGCTGCTACGATGAGGCATCTCGAGCTCACGGTGGCAACGGACGCAGAGACCAGGCCGAAGGAGGACGCTGCTACGATGAGTCTTCTCGAGCTCACGGTGGCAACGGACGCAGAGACCAGGCAGACGGAGGACGCTGCTACGATGAGGCTTCTCGAGCACACGGTGGCAACGGACGCAGAGACGAGGCCGACGGAGGACGCTGCGACGATGATGCTTCTCCAGCACACGATGGCAACGGACGCAGAGACCAGGCAGACGGAGCGATGAGGCATCTCGAGCTCACGGTGGCAACGGACGCAGAGACCAGGCCGACGGAGGACGCTGCTACGATGAGGCTTCTCGAGCACACGGTGGCAACGGACGCAGAGACGAGGCCGACGGAGGACGCTGCGACGATGATGCTTCTCCAGCACACGATGGCAACGGACGCAGAGACCAGGCAGACGGAGCGATGAGGCTTCTCGAGCACATGGTGGCAACGGACGCAGAGACCAGGCCGAAGGAGGACGCTGCTACGATGAGGCTTCTCGAGCACACGGTGGCAACGGACGCAGAGACCAGGCCGAAGGAGGACGCTGCTACGATGAGGCATCTCGAGCTCACGGTGGCAACGGACGCAGAGACCAGGCCGAAGGAGGACGCTGCTACGATGAGTCTTCTCGAGCTCACGGTGGCAACGGACGCAGAGACCAGGCCGACGGAGGACGCTGCTACGATGAGGCTTCTCGAGCACACGGTGGCAACGGACGCAGAGACCAGGCAGACGGAGCGACGAGGCTTCTCCAGCACACGGTGGCAACGGACGCAGAGACGAGGCCGACGGAGGACGCTGCGACGATGATGCTTCTCCAGCACACGATGGCAACGGACGCAGAGACCAGGCAGACGGAGCGATGAGGCTTCTCGAGCACATGGTGGCAACGGACGCAGAGACCAGGCCGAAGGAGGACGCTGCTACGATGAGGCATCTCGAGCTCACGGTGGCAACGGACGCAGAGACCAGGCCGAAGGAGGACGCTGCTACGATGAGTCTTCTCGAGCTCACGGTGGCAACGGACGCAGAGACCAGGCCGAAGGAGGACGCTGCTACGATGAGTCTTCTCGAGCACACGGTGGCAACGGACGCAGAGACGAGGCCGACGGAGGACGCTGCGACGATGATGCTTCTCCAGCACACGATGGCAACGGACGCAGAGACCAGGCAGACGGAGCGATGAGGCTTCTCGAGCACATGGTGGCAACGGACGCAGAGACCAGGCCGAAGGAGGACGCTGCTACGATGAGGCTTCTCGAGCACACGGTGGCAACGGACGCAGAGACCAGGCCGAAGGAGGACGCTGCTACGATGAGGCATCTCGAGCTCACGGTGGCAACGGACGCAGAGACCAGGCCGAAGGAGGACGCTGCTACGATGAGTCTTCTCGAGCTCACGGTGGCAACGGACGCAGAGACCAGGCCGACGGAGGACGCTGCTACGATGAGGCTTCTCGAGCACACGGTGGCAACGGACGCAGAGACCAGGCAGACGGAGCGACGAGGCTTCTCCAGCACACGGTGGCAACGGACGCAGAGACGAGGCCGACGGAGGACGCTGCGACGATGATGCTTCTCCAGCACACGATGGCAACGGACGCAGAGACCAGGCAGACGGAGCGATGAGGCTTCTCGAGCACATGGTGGCAACGGACGCAGAGACCAGGCCGAAGGAGGACGCTGCTACGATGAGGCATCTCGAGCTCACGGTGGCAACGGACGCAGAGACCAGGCCGAAGGAGGACGCTGCTACGATGAGTCTTCTCGAGCTCACGGTGGCAACGGACGCAGAGACCAGGCCGAAGGAGGACGCTGCTACGATGAGGCATCTCGAGCTCACGGTGGCAACGGACGCAGAGACCAGGCCGAAGGAGGACGCTGCTACGATGAGGCTTCTCGAGCTCACGGTGGCAACGGACGCAGAGACCAGGCCGACGGAGGACGCTGCGATGAGGCTTCTCGAGCTCACGGTGGCAACGGACGCAGAGACCAGGCCGACGGAGGACGCTGCTACGATGACGCTTCTCGAGCACATGGTGGCAACGGACGCAGAGACGAGGCAGACGGAGCGATGAGGCTTCTCCAGCTCACGGTGGCAACGGACGCAGAGACCAGGCCGACGGAGGACGCTGCGATGAGGCTTCTCCAGCACACGATGGCAACGGACGCAGAGACCAGGCAGACGGAGCGATGAGGCTTCTCGAGCACATGGTGGCAACGGACGCAGAGACCAGGCCGACGGAGGACGCTGCTACGATGAGGCTTCTCGAGCACACGATGGCAACGGACGCAGAGACCAGGCAGACGGAGCGATGAGGCTTCTCCAGCTCACGGTGGCAACGGACGCAGAGACCAGGCCGACGGAGGACGCTGCGATGAGGCTTCTCCAGCACACGATGGCAACGGACGCAGAGACCAGGCAGACGGAGCGATGAGGCTTCTCCAGCACACGGTGGCAACGGACGCAGAGACCAGGCCGACGAAGGACGCTGCGATGAGGCTTCTCCAGCACACGGTGGCAACGGACGCAGAGACCAGGCCGACGAAGGACGCTGCGATGAGGCATCTCGAGCTCACGGTGGCAACGGACGCAGAGACCAGGCCGACGGAGGACGCTGCTACGATGAGGCATCTCGAGCTCACGGTGGCAACGGACGCAGAGACCAGGCCGAAGGAGGACGCTGCTACGATGAGGCTTCTCGAGCTCACGGTGGCAACGGACGCAGAGACCAGGCCGACGGAGGACGCTGCTACGATGAGGCATCTCGAGCTCACGGTGGCAACGGACGCAGAGACCAGGCCGAAGGAGGACGCTGCTACGATGAGGCATCTCGAGCTCACGGTGGCAACGGACGCAGAGACCAGGCCGACGGAGGACGCTGCGATGAGGCTTCTCGAGCTCACGGTGGCAACGGACGCAGAGACCAGGCCGACGGAGGACGCTGCTACGATGACGCTTCTCGAGCACATGGTGGCAACGGACGCAGAGACGAGGCAGACGGAGCGATGAGGCTTCTCCAGCTCACGGTGGCAACGGACGCAGAGACCAGGCCGACGGAGGACGCTGCGATGAGGCTTCTCCAGCTCACGGTGGAAACGGACGCAGAGACGAGGCCGACGGAGGACGCTGCGACGATGAGGCTTCTCCAGCACACGATGGCAACGGACGCAGAGACCAGGCCGACGAAGGACGCTGCGATGAGGCTTCTCCAGCACACGGTGGCAACGGACGCAGAGACCAGGCCGACGAAGGACGCTGCGATGAGGCTTCTCGAGCTCACGGTGGCAACGGACGCAGAGACCAGGCAGACGGAGCGATGAGGCTTCTCGAGCACACGATGGCAACGGACGCAGAGACCAGGCCGACGAAGGACGCTGCGATGAGGCTTCTCCAGCACACGGTGGCAACGGACGCAGAGACCAGGCCGACGAAGGACGCTGCGATGAGGCTTCTCGAGCACACGATGGCAACGGACGCAGAGACCAGGCCGACGGAGGACGCTGCGATGAGGCTTCTCCAGCACACGGTGGCAACGGACGCAGAGACCAGGCCGACGAAGGACGCTGCGATGAGGCTTCTCGAGCACACGATGGCAACGGACGCAGAGACCAGGCCGACGGAGGACGCTGCGATGAGGCTTCTCCAGCACACGGTGGCAACGGACGCAGAGACCAGGCCGAAGGAGGACGCTGCTACGATGAGGCTTCTCGAGCTCACGGTGGCAACGGACGCAGAGACCAGGCCGACGGAGGACGCTGCGATGAGGCTTCTCGAGCTCACGGTGGCAACGGACGCAGAGACCAGGCCGACGGAGGACGCTGCTACGATGACGCTTCTCGAGCACATGGTGGCAACGGACGCAGAGACGAGGCAGACGGAGCGATGAGGCTTCTCCAGCTCACGGTGGCAACGGACGCAGAGACCAGGCCGACGGAGGACGCTGCGATGAGGCTTCTCCAGCACACGATGGCAACGGACGCAGAGACCAGGCAGACGGAGCGATGAGGCTTCTCGAGCACATGGTGGCAACGGACGCAGAGACCAGGCCGACGGAGGACGCTGCTACGATGAGGCTTCTCGAGCACACGATGGCAACGGACGCAGAGACCAGGCAGACGGAGCGATGAGGCTTCTCCAGCTCACGGTGGCAACGGACGCAGAGACCAGGCCGACGGAGGACGCTGCGATGAGGCTTCTCCAGCACACGATGGCAACGGACGCAGAGACCAGGCAGACGGAGCGATGAGGCTTCTCCAGCACACGGTGGCAACGGACGCAGAGACCAGGCCGACGAAGGACGCTGCGATGAGGCTTCTCCAGCACACGGTGGCAACGGACGCAGAGACCAGGCCGACGAAGGACGCTGCGATGAGGCATCTCGAGCTCACGGTGGCAACGGACGCAGAGACCAGGCCGACGGAGGACGCTGCTACGATGAGGCATCTCGAGCTCACGGTGGCAACGGACGCAGAGACCAGGCCGAAGGAGGACGCTGCTACGATGAGGCTTCTCGAGCTCACGGTGGCAACGGACGCAGAGACCAGGCCGACGGAGGACGCTGCTACGATGAGGCATCTCGAGCTCACGGTGGCAACGGACGCAGAGACCAGGCCGAAGGAGGACGCTGCTACGATGAGGCATCTCGAGCTCACGGTGGCAACGGACGCAGAGACCAGGCCGACGGAGGACGCTGCGATGAGGCTTCTCGAGCTCACGGTGGCAACGGACGCAGAGACCAGGCCGACGGAGGACGCTGCTACGATGACGCTTCTCGAGCACATGGTGGCAACGGACGCAGAGACGAGGCAGACGGAGCGATGAGGCTTCTCCAGCTCACGGTGGCAACGGACGCAGAGACCAGGCCGACGGAGGACGCTGCGATGAGGCTTCTCCAGCTCACGGTGGAAACGGACGCAGAGACGAGGCCGACGGAGGACGCTGCGACGATGAGGCTTCTCCAGCACACGATGGCAACGGACGCAGAGACCAGGCCGACGAAGGACGCTGCGATGAGGCTTCTCCAGCACACGGTGGCAACGGACGCAGAGACCAGGCCGACGAAGGACGCTGCGATGAGGCTTCTCGAGCTCACGGTGGCAACGGACGCAGAGACCAGGCAGACGGAGCGATGAGGCTTCTCGAGCACACGATGGCAACGGACGCAGAGACCAGGCCGACGAAGGACGCTGCGATGAGGCTTCTCCAGCACACGGTGGCAACGGACGCAGAGACCAGGCCGACGAAGGACGCTGCGATGAGGCTTCTCGAGCACACGATGGCAACGGACGCAGAGACCAGGCCGACGGAGGACGCTGCGATGAGGCTTCTCCAGCACACGGTGGCAACGGACGCAGAGACCAGGCCGACGAAGGACGCTGCGATGAGGCTTCTCGAGCACACGGTGGCAACGGACGCAGAGACCAGGCCGACGAAGGACGCTGCGATGAGGCTTCTCGAGCACACGATGGCAACGGACGCAGAGACCAGGCCGATGGAGGACGCTGCGATGAGGCTTCTCCAGCACACGGTGGCAACGGACGCAGAGACCAGGCCGACGAAGGACGCTGCGATGAGGCTTCTCGAGCACACGGTGGCAACGGACGCAGAGACCAGGCCGACGGAGGACGCTACTACGATGAGGCTTCTCGAGCTCACGGTGGCAACGGACGCAGAGACCAGGCCGACGAAGGACGCTGCGATGAGGCTTCTCCAGCTCACGGTGGAAACGGACGCAGCGACGAGGCCGACGGAGGACGCTGCAACGATGAGGCTTCTCCAGCTCACGGTGGCAACGGACGCAGAGACCAGGCCGACGGAGGACGCTGCGATGAGGCTTCTCCAGCTCACGGTGGAAACGGACGCAGAGACGAGGCCGACGGAGGACGCTGCTACGATGAGGCTTCTCCAGCACACGGTGGCAACGGACGCAGAGACCAGGCAGACGGAGCGATGAGGCTTCTCGAGCACATGGTGGCAACGGACTCAGAGACCAGGCCGAAGGAGGACGCTGCTACGATGACGCTTCTCGAGCACACGGTGGCAACGGACGCAGAGACCAGGCCGACGGAGGACGCTGCTGCGATGACGCTTCTCGAGCTCACGGTGGCAACGGACGCAGAGACCAGGCCGATGGAGGACGCTGCTGCGATGAGGCTTCTCCAGCACACGGTGGCAACGGACGCAGAGACCAGGCCGACGGAGGACGCTGCTACGATGAGGCTTCTCGAGCACACGGTGGCAACGGACGCAGAGACCAGGCCGACGAAGGACGCTGCTGCGATGAGGCTTCTCGAGCTCACGGTGGCAACGGACGCAGAGACCAGGCCGATGGAGGACGCTGCGATGAGGCTTCTCCAGCACACGGTGGCAACGGACGCAGAGACCAGGCCGACGGAGGACGCTGCTACGATGAGGCTTCTCGAGCACACGGTGGCAACGGACGCAGAGACCAGGCCGACGGAGGACGCTGCTACGATGAGGCTTCTCGAGCACACGGTGGCAACGGACGCAGAGACCAGGCCGACGGAGGACGCTGCTACGATGAGGCTTCTCGAGCACACGGTGGCAACGGACGCAGAGACCAGGCCGACGAAGGATGCTGCGATGAGGCTTCTCCAGCACACGGTGGCAACGGACGCAGAGACCAGGCCGACGGAGGACGCTACTACGATGAGGCTTCTCGAGCTCACGGTGGCAACGGACGCAGAGACCAGGCCGACGAAGGACGCTGCGATGAGGCTTCTCGAGCACACGGTGGCAACGGACGCAGAGACGAGGCAGACGGAGGACGCTGCGATGAGGCTTCTCGAGCTCACGGTGGCAACGGACGCAGAGACGAGGCAGATGGAGGACGCTGCTGCGATGAGGCTTCTCGAGCACACGGTGGCAACGGACGCAGAGACCAGGCCGACGAAGGACGCTGCGATGAGGCTTCTCGAGCACACGGTGGCAACGGACGCAGAGACGAGGCAGACGGAGGACGCTGCGATGAGGCTTCTCGAGCTCACGGTGGCAACGGACGCAGAGACGAGGCAGATGGAGGACGCTGCTACGATGAGGCTTCTCGAGCTCACGGTGGCAACGGACGCAGAGACGAGGCAGACGGAGGACGCTGCGATGAGGCTTCTCGAGCTCACGGTGGCAACGGACGCAGAGACCAGGCCGATGGAGGACGCTGCGATGAGGCTTCTCCAGCACACGGTGGCAACGGACGCAGAGACCAGGCCGACGGAGGACGCTGCTACGATGAGGCTTCTCGAGCACACGGTGGCAACGGACGCAGAGACCAGGCCGACGGAGGACGCTGCTACGATGAGGCTTCTCGAGCTCACGGTGGCAACGGACGCAGAGACCAGGCCGACGAAGGACGCTGCTGCGATGAGGCTTCTCGAGCTCACGGTGGCAACGGACGCAGAGACCAGGCCGATGGAGGACGCTGCGATGAGGCTTCTCCAGCACACGGTGGCAACGGACGCAGAGACCAGGCCGACGGAGGACGCTGCTACGATGAGGCTTCTCGAGCACACGGTGGCAACGGACGCAGAGACCAGGCCGACGGAGGACGCTGCTACGATGAGGCTTCTCGAGCACACGGTGGCAACGGACGCAGAGACCAGGCCGACGAAGGACGCTGCGATGAGGCTTCTCCAGCACACGGTGGCAACGGACGCAGAGACCAGGCCGACGAAGGACGCTGCGATGAGGCTTCTCGAGCACACGGTGGCAACGGACGCAGAGACGAGGCAGACGGAGGACGCTGCGATGAGGCTTCTCGAGCTCACGGTGGCAACGGACGCAGAGACGAGGCAGATGGAGGACGCTGCTACGATGAGGCTTCTCGAGCTCACGGTGGCAACGGACGCAGAGACGAGGCAGACGGAGGACGCTGCGATGAGGCTTCTCGAGCTCACGGTGGCAACGGACGCAGAGACGAGGCAGACGGAGGACGCTGCTACGATGAGGCTTCTCGAGCACACGGTGGCAACGGACGCAGAGACGAGGCAGACGGAGGACGCTGCGATGAGGCTTCTCCAGCACGCGGACGCAGAGACCAGGCAGCCTCATCGCAGCGTCCTGACGGAGGACGCTGCGATGAGGCTTCTCCAGCACACGATGGCAACGGACGCTAATACGATTAGCCTTGTGCAGACGGTGCAGAGCCGGAGGACGCGCGCTGCGCCTTCTGAGCGCTTCTCTGTGACTGGGTGCAAAGTTTAACCCCTCCCACTGGACTCCTCCCATCTCTATTATGATTGGCTAGACTATCCATAAATATCTGCAAACAGAACTTAGTTCAGTTAGATCATCTGTATCTTTGGTGGAGCTCCAGTCGGATCCTAGAAACATTTGAAAGATCACATCCTTTGAAACTCTCCCTCTGTCTCGATCCTTCGTTCAGCGAATACGCGTAAAAGCTCATCAATGGATGAAGTGAAGAGAGTGTTCATTGCTGTGCTCCAGCACACACTGCGGTGTCTTCATGCTCACATTTCTCGGTATGAATTGAGGCTGCGATCTGAAGAGCCTCATGGTCTTGTTGTTGTCCTTCTCCGTGACGGAGAGAGGCTGGCTGTACTCTTCATCTCTCCTCTGCTGAATGGGAACCCCCCTGGCTCAGCTGTGTAGAGTTCAGCTTCTGCATATCAATCGAGGTTATTTGCACTCCCACGTGAAGAAGGACTGCATCCTCTCTGCCCTTCTCCTGGTGGCTGATGTTCTCTATTTGTATCGGAGTACAACGAGACCACGAGGATGCCCGTTTCAATTTCTCTATCATCTACCGCCCTGGAAGTAAGAACATCAAGCCTGACGACCTCTCTCGTCACTTACCTCGGACGAGGTAGACCCAGCCCCTGACACGATTGTTCCACCCGCCTGTGTCCTAGGAGTCCTCACCTGGGAGATTGTGTAATGGCGGCCAATCCATCCTCCTCGAGTCGTCACCGGGCCTGGATAGAGTACGCACACAACAGCCATACCTCCACGGCAACGGGCCTTTTCACCCTTCCATGCCTCCAATGATTTCCGTCCCATCTGTCCAGAGCTACCATCGGCGATGCTGGAGAGTCTGGAGAGAGACTCGCGCTGCTCTACTTCGGTCTTCTGAACAGAACAAGCGTCTGGCTGACCGCCGTCGCACACCTGCCCCAACCTATCTCCCTGGCCAAGAGGTCTGCACCCGGACCTTGTTGTTTTTTACTGTTCTCATCCTTTCAATAAAACACTTTTTTAAGAAATAACTCTGCTGTCCTGTAGCTGCATCTGGGTCCGTGAATGCACCACATCATAACACTACTGCAGCAACGCACCTTTCCGACTACGACCGGCGCTTTCTCGCCACTTAATGAATAAAAAAATACTTGTTTTCTTTGTGTCATTATTTGTGTGAAAGTTCACATCCTTGGAAACTCTCCCTCTGTCCTGATCCTTCATTCAGCAAATACGTTCATCAATGGATGTCCACAAGTGGAACGTGCAGATACTTGGTGCGTAAAAGGAGACGCTTGAAGTTGAATGAAGGGACCGTACGCCTCAAGTCTCTGTTCTGTCTCTACAGACTCAGATGATCTCACTTCCTCGTTGTTGAAAGAGCGCACGGAGGAAGTCAAAGCACTCCCCAAAGCCACCAAAGCGCCGCTACTGCAGCAACGCACCTTTCCAACTACGACCGGCGCTTCCTCGACACTTAATAAATAAAAAGACATTGTGAAATACTTGTTCACTTTGTGTCATTATTTTTTCAACATACAGAAAACCCAAACACTAATATGCCTGATTGTTGATTGCAGCCCATTGTCCTGGGGTTAAAATGACCCGCGTACGAGTGTATGTATATGTATGTATGTATGTATGTAAGTATATGTATATATGCCCCCCGTTTTCTGGGTTCAAAATGACCCGTGTCCGAGATACGAGGACGCTGTACACATGGACACGGACCTAGGTGGATACGTCGCTTTCGAGAGTCTGATCGTCTACAGAAGACGTTAGGAATCCTACGATTGTTGCACTCTGTGAAAAAAAACATGTTCTGTTGTAAAACCTACGTCTCCGCTGATGTGTTTCAATAATTTCCTTTGGTGATCACGGAATACTCCCAGGGACCGTGAAGATGCAAATCGTGAAAGTTTCACACAAAACCTCTAGGTCACACAAATCCTCCCAATGATGGATACAGGACACAGACTCGTATTATTTGAAACAGTCTTTTATTTTATTTTTTAGACATCACATCCAGTGTCACAAGCGACAACGCGCGAAAACACACATCTCCGACACTGGGACGGTTACACTGGTGCAAACGTCAGGCCGTCGAGAGTGCGTTTGAGCACGTCGGTCAGGTTGTCAGATGCGAGATCGAGGTGGCAACCACGATGAGGCTTCTCCCGCCCACGATGGCTCAGGACTCCCTGATGAAAGTTCTCTAGCCCACGGTGGCTTCTCGAGCCCGGTTCACTCAGACCCACGTGTATCTGTAGATAGCCGTCCTGTTGTCCTCGGGTCGAAATGACCCTGTGTGTATTCCCACAACATCCATTTGTCCTCGGGTCACTCTGACCGACGTGTATCTCCACATCCTCCCATCATCCTCGGTTCACTGTGAGCCACGTCTATCTCCACTTCATCCCGGTGTCCTAGGGTCAAAATAACCCGCACATGAGTCTGTACCTCGTCAACCCTCCCCGTTGTCCTCATGGTAAAATGAGAAATACGTTTTGACTCTGATGTGTGTTGGGTGAACACACTGTGCTCGAGCCCGAGTTGGCCACAACGATGAGGCTCCCCGAGCACTCGGTGGCTCAGGACTCCTCGATAAGTCAACGACCTCCACCTCATACACGTAATGGAGGTTATATCGTCGTTGCCTTTACTTTCAGAATTACATTTTGACTCTGATGTGTGTTGGGTATTCGAGCCCGAGTGTCAACCACGATGAGGCTTCTCGAGCCCGGTTCACTCAGACCCACGTGTATGTGTAGTTAACAAACATGAAACTGGGTAGCGGGTAGGAGGGGGTTGTTTTTAAAATCGAATTCCAAATGCCCAGGGTCCACAGCCGGGGGAAACAGGAGGGCTCAGCAGTCGAGAGACTCAGTGGACCCACCGTAGGGGAAAAGGACAAAACGCCCGAGGTTGGAGGATGGACATTAACTGGAGCTCCGGTGGTGTTGTTCATAGAGACTGGTGTGTGTGTGTGTGTGTGTGTGTGTGTGTGTGTGTGCCAAATGAAAACCAATAAAGTGTACATTCAAACCCACTGTGTACAGTTGTATTATATGTCATCCTCGTGCACCTGTATGAGAAATGAGTTTGGGTGTATGACAGATTTGGACTGATTCTAAGGACAGCTCCAGTTCGAAGTTGGGTGTACGGGATACAAGTGAGACAAGTGTTTCGCTTCAGTGTTGTGGCTAATCTGTATACGGTGCAATCTGTTCTATCACTGAGACATATTCAGAGGGCCAGTTATTGCATGTTCCACAGACAAACGAGGATATTGCGGTTGACTTCAAGTGTTCACAGCCAAGGCCCTCTTGTCAATGTGAGAACCTTTCCAAGAACTAGTAGTGTTGATACTCCGTGGAGCTGTGCACCATAAACCATGTATTCTATGCAGTGGCGGCTGGTGACATTTTTTTTGGGGGGGGCGCAGTTGGGGGCCGCGGTTTAAATAGCACTCCACAATGAGAAGAAAAGAGGTTTGGAGTAGAATATTCTAAAAAACAAAGCTTTATTTCTAGAAAACACAGTGCTCAACAGTGTCCAATAACAACTATCAACAAACTGTAACTTTGGGCATGAGAGGTTCAGAGCAGAATGGTTTAAGAAACATTCAATGTGGTGGCCAGAGCAACTTCAGGGAATACATTGACGTCGCATTCAAACTGGGGGCCCTGCAGTAAGGTGGCACTGGTGAGGTGGTCTTTGAAGGCAAAGCGTTCCCTGGTGTGTCCAAGTATGGTGTCACAAACCTACAGATAAATATATAGAGAGAGAGACAGAGACAGTAAGATAAGTTGTGGGGAAATATCTACTACAAACAGGCTTCATACTACAGACAAAAAACTATGTTTTGTGTGTCTTGATGGCTCATCAACATAGACAAAAGGCCAGGAGCCACCTTGATGGCTGTAGCTATGACGCGCACACACACACACACACACACACACACACACACACACACACACACACACACACACACACACACACACACACACACACACACACACACACACACACACACACACACACACACACTCTAACTTGTTGGGGGTTGAATTGGTATTTTAGATAAAGTTATAGCCTGATATGACATCCACCCAAATCTAAATGTCCAACATGTGTTCTGCTGTGGGAAAGATAAAACATTAAACTCTAACACAGGCATCTGCTGATTTTGACACTCACTTCTGCAGCAATCCTTCAAGCTCATCTTCCTTCACAGCCCGGCGCTTCCTCGGCTGCTCAGAGCCACTGCACACGGAGCCTCCAGCTAGCAGCTCCGGTTAGCATGTAGCTTGGTGCATGTAGCTTCACTGCTTTGCTGCTGAATATTTAAATCCGGACGTTCGGGTCCCAACTCTTTCAGCCTCTTCTTGTCAACATCTGATCGTGGATTGAAAGGTGTTTCGCGTAGAGATACCACAGAGTTTTCAGTCGCCATACTAACATAATCAAAGTCTCTGCTAGCTGTGTTGCTCGCGTAGCTACGTGGGAGCTATATGGGATGTGAGGGAATGATAAAGGTCTCTGATTGGACGAATAGTCCAACCACGTTGCAATAAGAAACGATGTCATTGGCTAGGGCGCAGATTCGTGCGCCCGAAGATTCACGTTTCATCCGCCAATGAGAAGCTGTCCTTGCCGTCACGAGGGTGAAATGTTTGTTAGCTTTCCATAAACACACATTGGGCCGGCGCCCCGAGAGGGGAGGGGCTTTTCTCAGTGGTGATGAATGGCGATATATTATATTTAACTTAAGTGGTTGTTGACAGGGGCTTACGGTCTCCCACACACATTTAGCGCGTCAACACGGTATATTTCTTATTTAAATTATTTGATATATAATGTTTTTTGACAGTATATATTATATATTTTTTTCTTCTTTTTTTTTTTTCATCGCAAAATTTTAGGAGGGGCGGCGCCCTAGCGCCCTCTATTGACGCACCGCCACTGGTTCCGGTGCACGAGCTCAGAGACCAGCGGCAGCGCGCGTCCTCCGTCTGCCTGGTCTCTGCGTCCGTGTGCTCGTGAAGCCTCAGCGTCCCCCGTCTCTGCACTGTCTGCATCGAGCTCAGAGACCAGGCGCAGTGCGCGTCCTCCGTCTCCCTGGTCTCTGCGCACGGTGCACACGGGCTCTGCACCGTCTGCACTGGGCTCATCGTAGCAGCGTTCTCCGCCTGCCTGGTCTCTGCGCACGGTAGCAGCGTCCTCCTGGTCTCTGCGTCCGTGTGCTCGAGAAGCCTCAGAGTCCTCCGTCTCTGCACCGTCTGCTTCGACTCAGTGAGATCATCTGAGTCTGTAGAGACAGAACAGAGACTTGAAGCGTACGGTCCCTTGATTCAACATCAAGCGTCTCCTTTTACGCAGCGTCCTCCGTGTGCCTGGTCTCGAGGGGCATCATATGTAGTGGCCACCTCGCGCTCGAAAAGCTTTATCGTTGTGCGCGCAGCAGTCTTCAGCGTTCATCCTCTGGATTTGAGGACATACACGTTATAAGTACGTGCATGGACAGGCAAGTCTGTGTCATGGTCATCAATAACCCACAACTAACACTCTTTAACAGGGTAAAACACCACGACACAACAGTTTGTGACACATAAACAATTTGTAACACTAACAATTCTACATTTATTAAATGCTGCCGAATTGCATGCTGGGTAGCTAATACTAATTTATATTGTAAATGTCAAGATCTCACAATGTTGTCCCGTCTTTCTTTCTTTCATCATGACTGCATAACATATTAAAATGACACCAAACCCACAATGAAGACTATAAGTTACACCACATTAATGATTAATATGGTTAATACATCAATAGACTCCTGTCCAGCTCCATTGTGTGGTAGTTATTGTATCCCACGTGTGCACATGAACCTATGTGAGACTTTGTGTGCTCTCTAGCTCAAGGCTGCATCACAGCGATGAGTCTCTGCCTGCTTGTATAACTTGCAGACTGCTGCTGTCAGTCTCAAGAAGAGCAGCGTGAGAGGTGGGAGGAGTGCACGTTTAGGAGCGTGTCTGAAGAGAAGTAGGCCAACAGAGAGTGAACTAATAATGAACAGTAGTGTGTACAGTCCACCTCTGTGTCATCAGAACAAGAATCAGCACCAAACATTGACAGCTACCGCTCTGTACGTGATCCGTGCAATAGTACTCATCAATCAGACATCTTAGTTTCTGGGTTTTCTTCCGTCCGTTGCTTTCATATTCGGCAGTGTGAAGTCCATGTTTTACTTTTTAGTTTGTGTCCCTAAGATTTCATAAGTTTATTGCAAAAGATGTCTTTTCTGGCATTCTGTCCATTTATCTGCTGTTGGTAGTCTGCACCACCTGGACAGGTGTTAGCTCTGCAGTACTGGATCACTTTCAAAGGATGTGATCTTCCACACAAATAAAGACACAAAATGACACGTCAAGTTGTGGACCAGTGCGATGGATAGAAGTAGATCTACTTTCTAACTATATGGAATTTAAATGCTGTTGAAACAACATCTATATAATATATGTAAACTGGACATCTGATCAACTTTCACTTTACAACCAAATTTGTTCTGGGTTTTGACGTCTTTTGACATTTTTACCACCAACATTTGTCACGTCTTCTTCTGGCATACCTTGTTTTGACCCTGCCGCTAATTCTCCTGTCATTTCAGGTCCAGTCCTGAAGAGAGTTTGGATCTCTTGGAAGGAGAACCAACTGACAGAATAATGTGGAGTTCCTGCCACCTAGTGTCACATTTGGCTTTTGCAGCCATGGACAAGTCAGTTAGATCCCTCAAAGAACATGTAGACTCAGAAGAGCAGTAAAGCTCAGCTCTTATGAACACCAGCCCTCCCTCCCTTCTGTGAATCCGGTCAGAGCCTCTGATGGTCGACTAACTACGATTGAAAGCATCGAGCCTGAGCACCAAATCAAATGTATTTTATGTATAAATTCTTTGCAAGGAAAATCCTCTTAAAAAAAAAAAAATCAGCTAAGTGTTAGAAACAAACCCACACTGATCCCTATGTATTATATTATACATATATTAAATATATATATCCATATTATATAATTTATTTTATTATTATTATTTATACACTCCGTTATTATTATTAAAGTGTTGAAAAGTTACATTGATGAATATAGAGTTAAATCCCTGCTTTTATTTTGTTATATACATTTCCATTTTTGTTGTGTCCCCTTGTTCCCAGTAATCGTTTTCTGGTCTTCTGAGTGAGCAGGTTTTCTGACCTCAGCATGGCATCGGACTGTGTGGGTGGGTGTGTCTTGGGGTTGGATGTATGCCTCACAGTATTTCATTTGCGAGTCTTGTGTCTGTGTGAAACAGAACCACGACTCTAGATTAAGACAGTTGCACAACCATGACAGTTACAGAAAAAGCAGCAAATGTACACACACACAACCCGCTCAACGTCCAAGTCGTCTGGTGTCATGTCCTTCTCCATAAACTTGGGTGCAGAGCGACCCCACCGGGTCGGCGAGTGCGATAGATATGAGACCTTGGGTGGGGGGAGATGGAGGGAGAGAGAGTGCGCTTGTAGTCTCGTTGAGGAACCGGGATTCAGTGGCTGTGCCTACCATTGCTATGACGTCTTGTAACCTTTGTACAATAAATTACCTGACTCTGACAGAGCTCTTGTGACACGGTGAATACAAACGGAAGATCGCGCAATTATTATGGAAACAACCTCGACCCCATACCCGTAATGTAGTGGTAGGCGGGGAGGTATACGGCATATCTTCCGGCAGCTGAATTTCCTTTTGGAATCATGTAATCTTTTGATGAGCCAGTTAAGCACTGGAAGTTTCCTCTTGTTCCCTCAGCATTGTGTTTGACCTAAGATGGAAATTAAATCTTAATAAATGATTGAATCACATTTGTGTGTTTTGTTTCACAATGATGATGCACCACAACGTCTGTGTCAGGGATCTACGGTCTTCAAGTAGCACGTTGGACATGATGTGCAAAGTTTCAAGTGACAGTACCCGTCCTCCTCTCACACCACCGCACAGCAGATGGAATACATACAACCAATGGCTAGATAAGATACAGACACTATCGAATATTACCACCAAGAAGATTCATAGGGGCGATACATGTCATGTAGTGGGAATATAATAACCCGCTTGCTCTCCCTGTTCAGCATACAATGTCACTGCTCTGACCGGCCCTCGAGCCCGAGGTGGCTATGCTCCCTGATGAAAGTTCTCGAGCCCACGGTGCTCGCGACTCTTTCGCCACTGCTGCTGAAGAACTTTAGACATATAATACATGGTTTATGGTGCACAGCTCCACAGAGTATCAACACTACTAGTTCTTGGAAAGGTTCTCACATTGACAAGAGGGCCTTGGCTGTGAACACTTGAAGTCAACCGGAATATCCTCGTTTGTCTGTGGAACATGCAATAACTGGCCCTCTGAATATGTCTCAGTGATAGAACAGATTGCACCGTATACAGATTAGCCACAACACTGAAGCGAAACACTTGTCTCACTTGTATCCCGTACACCCAACTTCAAACTGGAGCTGTCCTTAGAATCAGTCCAAATCTGTCATACACCCAAACTCATTTCTCATACAGGTGCACGAGGATGACATATAATACAACTGTACACAGCGGGTTTGAATGTACACTTTATTGGTTTTCATTTGGCGCACACACACACACACACACACACACACACACACACACACACACACACACACACACACACACACACACACACACACACACACCAGTCTCTATGAACAACACCACCGGAGCTCCGGTTAATGTCCATCCTCCAACCTCGGGCGTTTTGTCCTTTTCCCCTACGGTGGGTCCACTGAGTCTCTCGACTGCTGAGCCCTCCTGTTTCCCCCGGCTGTGGACCCTGGGCATTTGGAATTCGATTTTAAAAACAACCCCCTCCTACCCTCCACCCAGTTTCATGTTTGTTAACTACACATACACGTGGGTCTGAGTGAACCGGGCTCGAGAAGCCTCATCGTGGTTGACACTCGGGCTCGAATACCCAACACACATCAGAGTCAAAATGTAATTCTGAAAGTAAAGGCAACGACGATATAACCTCCATTACGTGTATGAGGTGGAGGTCGTTGACTTATCGAGGAGTCCTGAGCCACCGAGTGCTCGGGGAGCCTCATCGTTGTGGCCAACTCGGGCTCGAGCACAGTGTGTTCACCCAACACACATCAGAGTCAAAACGTATTTCTCATTTTACCATGAGGACAACGGGAGGGTTGACGAGGTACAGACTCATGTGCGGGTTATTTTGACCCTAGGACACCGGGATGAAGTGGAGATAGACGTGGCTCACAGTGAACCGAGGATGATGGGAGGATGTGGAGATACACGTCGGTCAGAGTGACCAGAGGACAAATGGATGTTGTGGGAATACACACAGGGTCATTTCGACCCGAGGACAACAGGACGGCTATCTACACATACACGTGGGTCTGAGTGAACCGGGCTCGAGAAGCCACCGTGGGCTAGAGAACTTTCATCAGGGAGTCCTGAGCCATCGTGGGCTTGAGAAGCCTCATCGTCGTGGCCACCCTGATCTCGCATCTGACACCCAACACACATCAGAGTCTAAACATATTTCTGAAAGTAAAGTCAACGACGATATAACCTCCACACCTAACACCTACATTACGTATATGAGGTCGAGGTCGTTGACTCATCAGGGAGTCCTGAGCCATCGTGGGCGGGAGAAGCCTCATCGTGGTTGCCACCTCGATCTCGCATCTGACAACCTGACCGACGTGCTCAAACGCACTCTCGACGGCCTGACGTTTGCACCAGTGTAACCGTCCCAGTGTCGGAGATGTGTGTTTTCGCGCGTTGTCGCTTGTGACACTGGATGTGATGTCTAAAAAATAAAATAAAAGACTGTTTCAAATAATACGAGTCTGTGTCCTGTGTCCATCATTGGGAGGATTTGTGTGACCTAGAGGTTTTGTGTGAAACTTTCACGATTTGCATCTTCACGGTCCCTGGGAGTATTCCGTGATCATCAAAGGAAATTATTGAAACACATCAGCGGTCTCCGTATAACCTAATAACAATTAGGTTATACAACAGAACATGTTTTTTTTCACAGAGTGCAACAATCGTAGGATTCCTGACGTCTTCTGTAGACGATCAGACTCTCGAAAGCGACGTATCCACCTAGGTCCGTGTCCATGTGTACAGCGTCCTCGTATCTCGGACACGGGTCATTTTGAACCCAGAAAACGGGGGGCATATATACATATACTTACATACATACATACATACATATACATACACTCGTACGCGGGTCATTTTAACCCCAGGACAATGGGCTGCAATCAACAATCAGGCATATTAGTGTTTGGGTTTTCTGTATGTTGAAAAAATAATGACACAAAGTGAACAAGTATTTCACAATGTCTTTTTATTCATTAAGTGTCGAGGAAGTGCCGGTCGTAGTCGGAAAGGTGTGTTGCTGCAGTAGCGGCGCTTTAGTGGCTTTGGGGAGTGCTTTGACTTCCTCCGTGCGCTCTTTCAACAACGAGGAAGTGAGATCATCTGAGTCTGTAGAGACAGAACAGAGACTTGAAGCAAACGGTCCCTTCATTCAACATCAAGCGTCTCCTTTTACGCACCAAGTATCTGCACGTTCCAGTTGTGGACATCCATTGATGAACGTATTTGCTGAATGAAGGATCAGGACAGAGGGAGAGTTTCCAAGGATGTGAACTTTCACACAAATAATGACACAGAGAAAACAAGTATTTTTTTATTCATTAAGTGTCGAGAAAGCGTCGGTCGTAGTCGGAAAGGTGCGTTGCTGCAGTAGTGTTATGATGTGGTGCATTCACGGACCCAGATGCAGCTACAGGACAGCAGAGTTATTTCTTAAAAAAGTGTTTTATTGAAAGGATGAGAACAGTAAAAAACAACAAGGTCCGGGTGCAGACCTCTTGGCCAGGGAGATAGGTTGGGGCAGGTGTGCGACGGCGGTCAGCCAGACGCTTGTTCTGTTCAGAAGACCGAAGTAGAGCAGCGCGAGTCTCTCTCCAGACTCTCCAGCATCGCCGATGGTAGCTCTGGACAGATGGGACGGAAATCATTGGAGGCATGGAAGGGTGAAAAGGCTCGTTGCCGTGGAGGTATGGCTGTTGTGTGCGTACTCTATCCAGGCCCGGTGACGACTCGAGGAGGATGGATTGGCCGCCATTACACAATCTCCCAGGTGAGGACTCCTAGGACACAGGCGGGTGGAACAATCGTGTCAGGGGCTGGGTCTACCTCGTCCGAGGTAAGTGACGAGAGAGGTCGTCAGGCTTGATGTTCTTACTTCCAGGGCGGTAGATGATAGAGAAATTGAAACGGGCATCCTCGTGGTCTCGTTGTACTCCGATACAAATAGAGAACATCAGCCACCAGGAGAAGGGCAGAGAGGATGCAGTCCTTCTTCACGTGGGAGTGCAAATAACCTCGATTGATATGCAGAAGCTGAACTCTACACAGCTGAGCCAGGGGGGTTCCCATTCAGCAGATGACAGATGAAGACTACAGCCAGCCTCTCTCCATCACGGAGAAGGACAACAACAAGACCATGAGGCTCTTCAGATCGCAGCCTCAATTCATACCGAGAAATGTGAGCATGAAGACACCGCAGTGTGTGCTGGAGCACAGCAATGAACACTCTCTTCACTTCATCCATTGATGAGCTTTTACGCGTATTCGCTGAACGAAGGATCGAGACAGAGGGAGAGTATCAAAGGATGTGATCTTTCAAATGTTTCTGGGATCCGACTGGAGCTCCACCAAAGATACAGATGATCTAACTGAACTAAGTTCTGTTTGCAGATATTTATGGATAGTCTAGCCAATCATAATAGAGTTGGGAGGAGTCCAGTGGGAGGGGTTAAACGTTGCACCCAGTCACAGAGAAGCGCTCAGAAGGCGCAGCGCGCGTCCTCAGTCTCTGCACCGTCTGCACAAGGCTAATCGTATTAGCGTCCTCCATCTCCCTGGTCTCTGCGTCCGTGTGCCATCTTGTGTTTGAGAAGCCTCATCGTCGCAGCATCCTCCGTCGGCCTGGTCTCTGCGTCCGTTGCCACCATGTGCTCGAGAAACCTCATCGTCGCAGCTTCCTCCGTCGGCCTGGTCTCTGCGTCCGCGTGCTGGAGAAGCCTCATCGCAGCGTCCTCCGTCGGCCTGGTCTCTGCGTCCGTTGCCACCGTGTGCTCGAGGGGCCTCGGCGTCCTCCGTCTCTGCACCAAGGCCGGGGACCTGGCACAGCGCGCGTCCTCCGTCGGCCTGGTCTCTGCGTCCGTGTCCTCATCGTGCGGCCTCCTCCGGCGTCTTCCTTTGAGCGGAGGGCCTCGCTTGGTGGCCACTTCGGGCTCGAAAAGCTTCATCGTGGTGCGCGTAGTCTTCGGCACAATTCCTTTTTGCACATAGTCGGTAGGGGTTATAAGTATGTCCCTGGCCAGCAGTAATCCTGGCTCATGGTTTTCATTTTTCATTCATGTTTTATAACAACAATTAATAATCCATAACTAACACTCTTTAAGAGGGTAAAACACCACGACACAACAGTTTGTGACACATAAACAATTTGTAACACTAATAATTGTACATTTATAAAATGACCGAAATGCATGCTGGGTACAGCTCGCCCACTATCACAACAAGAAGAAACTCAGGCGCTCCATTAAAAAACGGACAGTATCGATGAGAGACCAGAGATGCACCAAGACAACTTGAGCCCAAGAGAGGAGCTGTGTCTGTTTGGTTAGACAGGGGTCGGCAACAGTGGAGCTTCTCTTTTTACGCACCAAGTATCCTCACGTTCCAGTTGTGGACATCCATTGATGAACGTATACGCGTATTCACTGAATGAAGGAATTAGACGGAGGAAGAGTTTCAAAGGATGTGATCTTTCACACAAATAATGACACAAAGTGAACAAGTATTTCACAATGTTTTTTTTATTGATTAAGTGTTGTAATACAAATAGAGAACATCAGCCACCAGGAAAAGTGCAGAGAGGAGGAAGTCCTTCTTCAAGTGGGACTGCAAATAACTTCGCTTGATACGCAGAAGCACGCGTACACATCTATACACAGCTGAGTCAGGGGGGTTCCCATTCAGCAGAGGAGAGATGAAGAGTACAGCCAGCCTCTCTCCGTCACGGAGAAGGACAACAACGAGACCATGAGGCTCTTCAGATCGCAGCCTGAATTCATACCGACAAACGAGAGCATGAAGTCCAGCCAATCATCATGGAGATGGGAGGAGTCCAGTGGGAGGGTTTAAACGTTGCAGCCAGACTCAGAGAAGGAAGAAGACTGCACAGTACTGAGCAACGTTTACCGTGTAGCTGTATCAAGCTGTAATGCCCCGGCTCCTCCTCTTATTTGTGACGTCTTCCTCATCAGTTCTCTTTCTTTTCCTTGTGAAGGTCTCTTCACCGACCCTCCTCCTCTTATTTGGGACCTCTTCCTCATCAGCCCTCTTTCGTTTCCGTGTGGTCTCCTCTTCAGGGTTGTTGGAGGTCCTCTGAGCCACATCCTCGCCATCCTTACAACTCCGGATCTGGCAGATTGCCATAAGCTCTGTGCACGATTTTACACTGAAAAACAACCAATCGCTGAGTCAAACAACTTCAACTACCTACATCAGCACGCAGATAATACACACAGCATCCAAACACACACTTACTGAGCGTCAAGGTGACTCATTTTCAAGTAGGGATGCTGCAGAATTTGTCTCGGTGTTATTCTTTGAGCCGGATCCACCAGCAGCATCCTTGTGAGGCAATCCACAAAATTGGCCCGGTTAAGACTATCAGCCTCGGCATCTTCTCCGGATAATTTATGAGATGCCTTGTGGAGGATCAGGATGAAACAAAACAGTAAGAACTTGTTCATGTCTTCTGACATTATCATCATAAAAGCCTCTTTTCCAAAAAGACATCCTACCTTCTTCAGCTCCTTCAGGCTGGTAATCGTGCGTGGTCTGCCGGTCAGTTTTCTTACTTCAACTGCAAACTAAAGAGAAGAAATGTTTGAGTTAGCTAGCTTCTTCTGAATGCATTGACACACAAATGTATAAACTCGGCTATGTAAATATAATGTTACCGTCAATTGCCACAGCTGGGGTCCCAGTCCGGTGCGCGGTGCACTGAAATACTGCGCTGTACGCATTCCTGCATCGAGAAGACGGTCTGGTGGTTTCCCGACCGTGTATGAAATGTGCCTGACCTGTGGGCACAACACAATGTTGAGTTATACTTCATGGTACATTTTTTATGGCTGCACAAGAGAATTGCTGAGACAACGTGTGACTTCTATAAATACAAAGACAGTATGGCTGAAGTTGACATTGCCGTGTGGGTTTCAAGTGTAATACTGACCATATCGTGCTCGTCGGTGCCGGGGAACAGTGGGATGCCCGTTAACATCTCTGCAGCGACGCAGCCAAGAGACCACACGTCGATCGCCTCGTCGAAGGGAGCTCCCAGCAGGACCTCTGGAGACCTTCAGACAAGCAGGAGAAACACAAACACGTCACTGTGGTCATAGAGACTCACTAAAAAGTCATCCTGACTGAGAACTTGACATGTCAGCAGGCAGGATTTTATGTATTTGATATCGCTTCGGATGTGCTGTCAGTTCTTTACCTGTACCACCGGGTCTGTAGCTTCCTACCCGTCCGCTCCTCGGGATTGTTAAATGCTAAGCCAAAGTCGATGACTTTGACCCTTAAAGGCTGCCGTAAATGGTCCACCATCATTATATTGCCAGGCTTTAAGTCAGCATGAACAATCCCTGTCCTCTTGAGGAACTTCAGAGCAGTGGCCAACTGAAATCATGAACAACAATAGATATTGTCAGTACTGCATTGTTAATTTCATTAACAAAACTATGATAACACATGTTTTATTGACTAAGAAGAGACATTATCTCTATTTGTTGTTTTAGGGATTTAACTTAAAGATGTATTTTAATAGAAATTGCATCTGGGAATATATCTGTGATATGTCTTAAGAGACAAATCACAGCTTTTATCCATTGTTTTAGACAATGCAATTAGTTTTACACTTTTGTATTACAAAAGCCAACCTGTTGCAGTATGGGGCGGATCTCCTTCAACTCCAGGGACAGAGGTCGGCGCATCTGCAGGAGCTGGTGCAGATTTATGTCCAGCTTCTCGAACTCCAGACAATAACGGCCCTTGTAGGTAAAGGAGTCGTTCCAAACGACAATGTTATACTTGTCGGAGTTGAGCGCTTTCATCAGTTTGAGGATCTCCGCCTGTTGTATGCCATGTCAGAACAAGATTAGATGCGAATGCAATGTGTTTTTGAATTACTATAAAAGAGAAATGACAATAGACATGATATCTATACCTCTTTCTTTGCCTCCTCAATGCCCTGAAAACCGCGGATGATTTTTACAGCCACCGTTTCATCGGTGGCTAATTTCTGGCATCGGGTGACTTCTCCATAGCTGCCAGACCCCAGGAGAGCCATCACCTCGTAGTCAGAGCAGGCGGAGGAGATCAGGCCTCCAACAACGACCTGGAAGTTGTCCTCGGCCGTCATGGTGAGAGATCAACCACTTGTTAGTTGTATGCAGCCTGGGATTGTCAGACCTGGTCTATCACCCTTATGCTTAGGACCACTGTTAGTATTATGTTTTCTCACAAGCTCACAGTGTGTTTAAGAAGCCTCATCGTAGAAGCGACCTGAGCTGCTACGATGAGGCCGGTGCAGACGCTGCAGAGCCCGTTGCAGCCTGACAATCCCAGGCTGCATACAAGTGGTTGGGCAATCTTTCTTATTTCATGACCCATCCTTGGCTGGGGAGCAGTGGGCTGCCAGGGACACTTCGACATGTGAACTGAGTGTCGACTGGGGATCGAGCTGCTGCCTTGTGGTTGCGGGACGTCTACTCATCCCTGAGCTACAGCCGCTGAGCTCTTCTCTGAGGCGGGCTGCACCGGGATCATCGTGGCAGCGTCCTCCGTTTGCCTGGTCTCGAGAGGCCTCATGTAGTGGCCACCTCGGGCTCGAAAAGCTTCAACTTCCTTTAGTTTCGAGCCGGTAGCAGGTATATAAGGTGTGCCTGGGCATTCTTAGTTTGTGTCATGGTTTCGATTTTTTTCCCATGGTTTACAACAACAATTAGTAACCCATAACTAACACTCTTTAAGAGGGTAAAACACCACGACACAACAGTTTGTGACACATAAACAATTTGTAACACAAATAATTGTACATTTATAAAATGACCGAATTGCATGATGGGTACAGTTCGCCCACTATCACAACAAGACGAAACTCCGGCGCTCCATTAACAAACGGAAAGGAGCGATGCAGGAGGAACAACGAGAGACCAGAGATGCACCAAGATAACTTGAGCCCAAGAGAGGAGCTGTGTCTGTTTGGTTAGACAGGGGTCGGCAACAGTGGAGCCGTTTTGAGTTTCGCGCCGCCTCCTCTCCCCTCTCTTCCTGCTTCACTCTCAACCCGGAAACGAGTGTAAACAACACGTATTTTCTGCAGCTCTTCGTTGTGTGGACGCTACGCCAAACAGTAAGTCCTTCAAATGAATAACAATGACCTGAAACGTAATGAGAATTAGTGTTGACATGTTCTTGTTCACTTGAAAGCTGTAAAGTTAGTGTGTTTCTTCAGTATTGTTTAAGCTTCATTTGAATCACGTGAACGTGCATACACGTGCACGTGCTGAGTAACGTTACTTCAAAGTTCATGTAGTAGTTTATAGTAGTAGTAGTTTATAGTAGTAGTAGTTTATAGCCATGTACATTAACTGCTCCACATGCATGTGACAGAAAGAGTTACTAATGAGGTACTAGTTAGTTATCAGAATAAGGTTATCATAAAACATATACCTAACTAATAACTGATGGTGTGTTATTATATATTAAACTACATGCAGCATATTAAAACGAGTATGAGTAATTATACTTAACGTTTGTTTTGATGCTAAACTTTAATACTTTACTTGATTCATTTAATTTGACTGCAGGACTTGTACTTGTTAAAGAGTATTTACACCATGTGGTGGTATTAATATAATTTAATGAGATTTTACTGAAGTACTTCTCCACCACTGTTAAATCAGAGAACACCAGAATGTGATACAGTTGTTTATGACATACTATAATCATATGCCATGTCTGTTTGGGATGTCAGAAGGCGTTTCTTGATGAGACTCTTCACTCTTCAGAGATGTGGGACAGCAGGAGGATGACTCTGCATCTTCATGTGAAGAAACACTGTGCTGCCGTCGACCGACTCAACTGGACCATGAGCTCTTCTCCCACATGAAGCATGACTTCATCATCCCGTCTCATGTTGACGTGTTCTGGTCATGTGTGTGTTCTTGAGTTCTACCTCTCGTCCTCCTGACTGTGACTTGATCCCAGCTGTGATGAGGGAACGTATCAGTTATTGCCTTATGCTCCTTTTCCTTTATGTAATAACAATCATACATGTGAAACTGCTGTGTTACTAACACCTGATGGCATGTGTTTAACGTGTGTTTGATGTGTGTTTAACGTGTGTTTGAAGTGGTTTTAGTGTCATGTTGCTTCCCCTGCTGAGGTTAAATCTTGACTGGCTAAAAAATCTTAACCCATTCCAACATAAACATGTGTATGAATGAAGTATATTCTTTATACAATAATGTAAGAAACCGTCTGTTTCATTGGATTTGGCTGAGAGAAGCAGGTGAAGTAAAGATACTTTCTGCCTTCACTAACAGTAGTTTGTGTATTAAGAATCAGAACCATTTATATGCTAAGTGTGTTACACATACGAAGAACTTGTCTTGGAGGGTGGTGCATACATTAGACAAACAACACAGTCTCACAGTCACACACACAACACAGTCACACACACAGTAGCAGCTCATCTGACTACAGAGGCGACTGTCACAGCCTGGTGTGTATATTATTTTACCTGTATTTGCATCCTAAAAATATCCATAAGTAGTGTCCATCAAAATGGTTCATTCTTTAAAATCTTTATTGTTGTAAATTAGATATTGGTGCTCTGTTTTCAGACCAAAGGTAGGCAGCACTCCCGTGTTCAGCTCGCTGAGTGTCACAGACCACAGTGTAGACGTCATGTTACATTCCTGCTTCATCTTACTGTCAATAACAACAACATGTTCAGTGTTCTCTGTAGAGTCAGAGGCCCTCCTGGTTCCTCATGAGACGTCTGCAGAGCCGGTCAACTGCAAACTGCACAAAGAGATCAAAGTCAGTATTTGAATGTTTTTTTATTTGGTTGTGTACGTTTAAAAAGATGACATCAAGTCACACCCAATCGTACTCATTGGGTTTGTCTTTATTCTGGTCTGACTAGGTGAGCCATCATGTCCTCCTCCACAGCTTCCTGCTACCACCACGACGTCAACATGGACCGGTTCACAGCAGCAGAGGATCTGGATGAAAACAAAGCAACACAAGCATATATACATTATTATATTTGTTTCACATATTAGTGTTGTGTTTGTGTGTCACTATGGGCTCTGTGTTCAATATTTACTTTTTATATTTTGTGGTTAATAAATATATTTCATGGACTAATGTCTACAAGTCTTATTAATATGTGAACCATTAACAGTAAAGAAATATGTAATTGAAGTAATTACAATTAACATGTTCATAAGTCAGAAAACTGTAATATAATATAGGTAAATAGCCATAAATAAGTCAAGTACTTATATAATCTGTCTGCCACTACAATAGTGACAATCAGTAAACAGGGATACACAGGGATACTGATTCATAAATAAAGTGGGATACACTTTTAATAATTCATAAATAGCTCTTCATCATTGATGGTGGCTTTGCCCAAAATGAGACTCAAGAATAGAATAGACACTTATCCGATTAATCTAAAAAATAATCAACCGATTAATCGATTATTAAAATAATCGTTAGTTGCAGCCCTACATTGAAGATACAAAAATGTACTGAGGAACAAGAAAATTTAACAGCAGGACGACTACAACAAGAAACGTTCACATTTCTGCATCACTGCTGAACAGATCATGATTCAATTTGTATGTTTTAATTCTTCCTATTGCTCACTAGAGGGCAGACAGACTACATACATATGACAGAACATTTTAATAAATAAATGATTTACCAGATTACATTTTAAATATTGTATTTTTGTAGGTCTTCTAAACATAAACATTTCTAAAGCTTTGCCAAAAAAAATGATATGTGCATGTAGTTCCCTTGCAGTGTTGGGAAAGTTACTTTGGAAATGTAATACATACATACACAATATATTCAGATGTCATCGTCAATATTTTGTTAAATAACTGAAATTAAATTACATATTTTTGATCAATAACTAATAACAATTACATTTATTTTGTAACTTAATCCCTCAACTCTGTTTCATGTAACCAGTTACTCCCAACACTGTTCACTTGTAAGATCTAACAAGTTGAACATTATGTTTATGATGACTGCGTTGTGGCGTCTACGTAGAGAAAAACATTTTGGAAGTTTACTTAATGGCAATAGTCCTAACAGTGAAAACCTGCTTGTGCACAACGGCCTCATTACTACAGAACCTCTTCTTTGCAGTCATTGGAGATGAGTTTGCTGTTATCAAGAACATCTGCAAATAAACTGGTGTATTTACATGTAATGCCTTTTTACATTCCACTACATGTTGTTAGTAAATATTTTACATTTCTTTGACAGTTATAGTACAGATTAGGATTTTACAATCATAAATATATAAGTATTTTTGTATTCATTAAGTGTCGAGAAAGCGCCGGTCGTAGTTGGAAAGGTGCGTTGCTGCAGTAGTGTTATGATGAGGTGGTCGTCTCCTTTTACGCACCAAGTATCCACACTTTCCAGTTGTTGACAAATGCGTATGTTGTTACATGTGCATATGAACCTATGTGAGGCTTTGTGTGCTCTCTAGCTCAAGGCTGCATCACAGCGATGAGTCTCTGCCTGCTTGTAGAACTTGCAGACTGCTGCTGTCAGTCTCAAGAAGAGCAGCGTGAGAGGTGGGAGGAGTGCACGTTTAGGAGCGTGTCTGAAGAGAAGTAGGCCAACAGAGAGTGAACTAATAATGAACAGTAGTGTGTACAGTCCACCTCTGTGTCTTCAGACCAAGAATCAGCACCAAACATTGACAGCTACCGCTCTGTACGTGATCCGTGCAATAGTACTCATCAATCAGACATCTTAGTTTCTGGGTTTTCTTCCGTCCGTTGCTTTTATATTCGGCAGTGTGAAGTACATGTTTTACTTTTTAGTTTGTGTCACGAAGATTTTATAAGTTAATTGCAAAATGTGTCTTTTCTGGCACATTGTCCATTTCTCTGCAGTACTGGACCACTTCTGACTTGTAATAACATAAATGATGAATACAATAATGACACAAAGTAAACACATGTTTCACAATGTTTATTTATTCATCAAGAGCGGGTGGTTGACCATGTTCAATGGTGAATCTGGTACAAAGACACGGATGTGCATCTTACACGCTGCCTAAACATCTCTACACTGCTGAGTCAGGGGGGTTCCACTTCACTAGAGTGGTGTTGAAAATGTTAGTCTGCATCTCTTTGTCAAAGAAAGGTCAAGACGCGGCCTGATTTCAAACCTGGAAACGTAATTATGAAGACTCCGCATTATGTGCTGGAACGCAGACATTATCGCTCTCTTGACTTCCATTGTGAAGGATTGAGACAGAGTGAGAGATATCAAGCTTGAGCTCCGATTAATATTCGGTTATCGAACTTCCAGCAATGCAGAGTTATCAAGCTTGAGCTACAATTACTATTCGGTTATCGAAAATCCAGCATTCAGAGCTTTCAAGCTCGAGCTTCAATTACTATTCGGTTATCGAAATTCCAGCATTCAGAGCGTTCAAGCCTGAGCTACAATTACTATTCAGTTATCGAAATTCCAGCATTCAGAGCTTTCAAGCTCGAGCTTCAATTACTATTCGGTTATCGAAAATCAAGCATTCAGAGAAAATCCAGCATTCAGAGCGTTCAAGCTCGAGCTTCAATTACTATTCGGAGCACAACGAAAAATTCAGTGCTGATTTTACGTGCGGCAGTTGGAGCTTCCTATATGGAATGACAGTAACTTTGTGTCATGGTTTGGATTTTAGTCATGGTTAAAACTTTATAGCAACAATTAATAACCCACAACTAACGTTCTTTAACAGGGTAAAACATCACGACACAACAGTTTGTGACAGATAAACAATTTGTAACACAAATAATTGTATATTTATAAAATTACACAGTCGAATTGCATGCTGGGTAGCTCGCCCACTATCATAACAAGAAACAAGAAGAAACTCTGGCGCTACGTTAAAAAATGGAAAGGAGCGATGCAGGAGGAACAACGAGAGACCAGAGATGCATCAAGATAACTTGAGCCCAAGAGAGGAGCTGTGTCTGTTTGGTTAGACACATATGCAACGCTGATTTCTGTGTGGTACATGTACAGGTGATAAGAAGCTAAACCTGGAGGGACTTAGGACCCAGGGGAAGAGACAGACTGGAAGACATGCCACACAAGCAGCTGTTCACAGCATGCTGGCCAGTTGTGAGTGAGTTGTCCACGGTCCTTTTTGGGGTCAATGAATGAATGTGTTTACTCAGAAAAAAAGACTGTGATATACCGTGAAACCGGCAGAATCTTACAAAATACCGTGATGTGAATTTTTGGCCGAACCACCCAGCCTTACTGCACACCTTCACAGGTACGTGCGGGCGGAGACACGACGGAGAGAGAAACATAGCAGTGACACAAAGAGAGAACATCAGCCACCAGGAGAAGGGCAGAGAGGATGCAGTTCCTCTTCATGTGGGAGTGCAAATAACCTCTCTTGATACGAGGAAGCACGCGTTTGGTAGTGAATCTTGGTCTGAAGACGCCGAGGTGGATTGTGCACTAGAATGGAGTTCTTCAGTCTGGGACATTTTCACAGAGACACCAAGTCTACTGACACACAGAACACTTCAACCTCCATTCAGGGTTTGTTGGACTTTCATGTAAATGTGATGGATAACTGTTTTCAAAGTATTATTTGGCTGATACTAATTTATATTGCAATGTCAAAATCTCACAATGACGTCCTGACTTTCTTTCATCATGACGGCATAAAAAAAATTAAAATGATGTCTGGGCTTTCTTCCGTCCGTTGCTTTCATATTCGGCAGGGTGAAGTCCATGTTTTACTTTTTAGTTTGTTTCCTTAAGATTTCACAAGTTTATTTCAAAAGACGTCTTTTGCTCTGCAGTACTGGACCACTTCTGACTTGTAATTACATAAATGATGAATAAAATAATGACACAAAATAATCAAATGTTTCACAATGTTTATTTATTCATCAAGAGCAGAGGAATCGCTACATCGTATGTCAAAGGAGCATCGGTGCATGTGTGGCCTTGTGTGGCTTTGTGGAGCTTCGGCTTCCTCTCTGCTCTCTTTTGATGACGAGGAGGTGAAATCATGTCTTCAGTGTCTGAGGTCGACTGTACAGAGATTTGAAGTGTACCGAACGATTCATTCCACATCAAGCAGATTCTTTTACGCACTTTGTGTCTGTATGTTTGAGTTGTTGATCGTGTTTCATGGTGAATCTTGTTCCAAAGACGCAGAGGCAGATTCACCTTCACAGGTATGTACGGGGTGTGACACATTGCGACATTCTCAAGACAAACAATGTGAGAGTTGGGAGGAGTGTACGTTTAGTGAAGAGAGGTAGGCCAACAGAGAGCTAACTAATATCACCGTGCCACGTAGTGCCCATGCAAAAGGGAAAATCCAACTTCCTGATTGGCCAAGAGGAAACTGATCACGTACTAACCTGAAATATCTCCGTCTTCTTTCTAACCACAACAAATAATTAAAAGGTCAAATGTGTTCCCTCTATACCAGCTGTAAACATATTCCTACTGTGAAAATAAGATTAAACTGCTGTGTTACTTAAATATATAAAGTGTGTGTTCTCATTGGAAAACAACGCTCATTGGAAAGATCACTGGTGGAGCTGAGACGGCGTACAGAAGAGAGGTGGCGGAACTTGTGACGTGGTGTCGAGATAATAATCTCTCCTTGAACGCAGACAAGACCAAGGAGGTGTTTGATTTCCAAACGTGAGTTTGACCTCCAACCGAGAAACATGAGCGTGAGTCTCAGTGTGTGCTGGAGCACAGCAACGATCGCTCTCTCTAGTCCAGCCAATCATCATGGAGATGGGAGGAGTCCAGAGGGAGGGGTTGAACTTTGCAGACAGACTCAGAGAAGGAAGAAGACTGCACAGTACGGAGCAACGTTTACCGAACCAGACTTGAAGCGTACGGTCCGTTCACACGGAGGTGGATGGTGCACTAGAATGGAGTTCTTCAGTCGGGGACATTTTCACAGAGACACCAAGTCTACTGACACACAGAACACTTCAACCTCCATTCAGGGTTTGTTGGACTTTCATGTAAATGTGATGGATAACTGTTTTCAAAGTATTATTTGGCTGATACTAATTTATATTGCAATGTCAAAATCTCACAATGACGTCCTGACTTTCTTTCATCATGACGGCATAAAAAAATTAAAATGATGTCTGGGCTTTCTTCCGTCCGTTGCTTTCATATTCGGCAGGGTGAAGTCCATGTTTTACTTTTTAGTTTGTTTCCTTAAGATTTCACAAGTTTATTGCAAAAGACGTCTTTTGCTCTGCAGTACTGGACCACTTCTGACTTGTAATAACTTAAATGATGAATAAAATAATGACACAAAGTAAACAAATGTTTCACAATGTTTATTTATGCATCAAGAGCAGAGGAATCGCTACATCGTATGTCAAAGGAGCATCGGTGCATGTGTGGCCTTGTGTGGCTTTGTGGAGCTTCGGCTTCCTCTCTGCTCTCTTTTGATGACGAGGAGGTGAAATCATGTCTTCAGTGTCTGAGGTCGACTGTACAGAGATTTGAAGTGTACCGAACGATTCATTCCACATCAAGCGGATTCTTTTACGCACTTTGTGTCTGTATGTTTGAGTTGTTGATCGTGTTTCATGGTGAATCTTGTTCCAAAGAAGCGGAGGCAGATTCACCTTCACAGGTATGTACGGGGTGTGACACATTGCGACATTCTCAAGACAAACAATGTGAGAGTTGGGAGGAGTGTAGTTTACTGAAGAGAGGTAGGCCAACAGAGAGCTAACTAATATCACCGTGCCACGTAGTGCCCATGCAAAAGGGAAAATCCAACTTCCTGATTGGCCAAGAGAAAACTGATCACGTACTAACCTGAAATATCTCCGTCTTCTTTTTAACCACAACAAATAATTAAAAGGTCAAATGTGTTCCCTCTATACCAGCTGTAAACATATTCCTACTGTGAAAATAAGATTAAACTGCTGTGTTACTTAAAGATATAGAGTTTGTGTTTTCATTGGAAAACAACGCTCATTGGAAAGATCACTGGTGGAGCTGAGACGGCGTACAGAAGAGAGGTGGCGGAACTTGTGACGTGGTGTCGGGATAATAATCTCTCCTTGAACGCAGACAAGACCAAGGAGGTGTTTGATTTCCAAACGTGAGTTTGACTTCCAAACGTGAGTTTGATTTCCAACCGAGAAACATGAGCGTGAGTCTCAGTGTGTGCTGGAGCACAGCAACGATCGCTCTCTCTAGTCCAGCCAATCATCATGGAGATGGGAGGAGTCCAGTGGGAGGGGTTGAACGTTGCAGCCAGACTCAGAGAAGGAAGAAGACTGCACAGTACGGAGCAACGTTTACCGAACCAGACTTGACTTGGCCATTCCGGCTCTTTTTAGAGAGCCGGCTCTTTTGGCTCCCAAATGGCTCTTCAGCTTTGTTGGTGCTTAAATTAATTTATTACCAACAATAATGTCAAATTATGCGCAATATGAATTACTAATGTAAAAAAAAACATGCACTATATAAAATGTTTATTATATAAATACACTTTTATTTATACACTCTACAGAGTGATAAATTTTTTTTTAGAAAGTGCAAAAACAAATGTTTAACTATCTACAAATGAACTTAACTAACCTTTAACTATTTTAAACTTTTAGCTCTTTAATACTTAACAAATTTAAAGTGAAACAACATACAGAAGCTTACAGAATCACACAACAAAATATAAATTAAAATGTGTAAAACAAAAAGAAAAAAGTCAGCATCCAGAGTTTTGTCCTTCAGTGAAGGTTTACATTGAGAAAGACCAAGTGCCTCAGCTGTGAGGCTGATGCTGTTTCTTCTCTTAATGATCTGCCCTGTTGGAGAACATTCTCTCTGAGGGGACTGAAGCTGCTACAATGCACAGTCTCCGTGACGTCACGTGAACTGTGTAACTCCCGCCCCTCCCCCCTCTGCTCAGCTCAGGCACAGAGACGACGCCACACATATTGACCAATCAAATGCGGCTTGAGAGAGCGAGCGAGCGAGAGAGAGAGAGAAAAAAGCCGGCTCCCATCGTTCACCAAAGAGCTCTCAGAGCCGTTTCGTTCGTGACGACACATCACTACTGCACAGTACGGAGCAACGTTTACCGAACCAGACTTGAAGTGCACGGTCCCTTCATTCAACATCAAGCTTCTCCTTTTACGCACCAAGTATCCGCATGTTCCAGTTGTTGACCAGTGTGATGTTGATTTTTATATTAAGACACGCAGGTGGATGGTTCACTAGAATGGAGTTCTTCAGTCTGGGACATTTTCACAGAGACACCAAGTCTACTGACACACAGAACACTTCAACCTCCATTCAGGGTTTGTTGGTCTTTCATGTAAATGTTTGGCTGATACTAATTTATATCGCGATATCAAGATCTCACAATGTACTTTATTTCATCATGACTGCATAAAAACATTAAAGTGACACCAAACCCACAATGAAGACTATAAGTTACACCACATTCATGATGAATATGGTTAATACATCAATAGACTCCTGTCCAGCTCCATTGTGTGGTAGTTATTATATCCCAGACTTTGTGTGCTCTCTAGCTCAAGGCTGCATCACAGCGATGAGTCTCTGCCTGCTTGTATAACTTGCAGACTGCTGCTGTCAGTCTCAAGAAGAGCAGCGTGAGAGGTGGGAGGAGTGCACGTTTAGGAGCGTGTCTGAAGAGAAGTAGGCCAACAGAGAGTGAACTAATAATGAACAGTAGTGTGTACAGTCCACCTCTGTGTCATCAGAACAAGAATCAGCACCAAACATTGACAGCTACCGCTCTGTACGTGATCCGTGCAATAGTACTCATCAATCAGACATCTTAGTTTCTGGCTTTTCTTCCGTCCGTTGCTTTCATATTCGGTGTACGTGTTTTACTTTTTAGTTTGTGTCCCTAAGATTTCACAAGTTTATTTCAAAAGACGTCTTTTGCTCTGCAGTACTGGACCACTTCTGACTTGTAATTACATAAATGATGAATAAAATAATGACACAAAATAATCAAATATTTCACAATGTTTATTTATTCATCAAGAGCAGAGGAATCGCTACATCGTATGTCAAAGGAGCATCGGTGCATGAGTGGCCTTGTGTGGCTTTGTGGAGCTTCGGCTTCCTCTCCGCTCTCTTTTCATGACGAGGAGGTGAAATCGTGTCTTCAGTGTCTGAGGTCGACTGTACAGAGATTTGAAGTGTACCGAACGATTCATTCCACATCAAGCGGATTCTTTTACGCACTTTGTGTCTGTATGTTTGAGTTGTTGATCGTGTTTCATGGTGAATCTTGTTCCAAAGAAGCGGAGGCAGATTCACCTTCACAGGTATGTACGGGGTGTGACACATTGCGACATTCTCAAGACAAACAATGTGAGAGTTGGGAGGAGTGTACGTTTAGTGAAGAGAGGTAGGCCAACAGAGAGCTAATTAATATCACCGTGCCACGTAGTGCCCATGCAAAAGGGAAAATCCAACTTCCTGATTGGCCAAGAGAAAACTGATCACGTACTAACCTGAAATATCTCCGTCTTCTTTTTAACCACAACAAATAATTAAAAGGTCAAATGTGTTCCCTCTATACCAGCTGTAAACATATTCCTACTGTGAAAATAAGATTAAACTGCTGTGTTACTTAAAGATATAGAGTGTGTGTTTTCATTGGAAAACAACGCTCATTGGAAAGATCACTGGTGGAGCTGAGACGGCGTACAGAAGAGAGGTGGCGGAACTTGTGACGTGGTGTCGGGATAATAATCTCTCCTTGAACGCAGACAAGACCAAGGAGGTGTTTGATTTCCAAACGTGAGTTTGATTTCCAACCGAGAAACATGAGCGTGAGTCTCAGTGTGTGCTGGAGCACAGCAACGATTGCTCTCTCTAGTCCAGCCAATCATCATGGAGATGGGAGGAGTCCAGTGGGAGGGGTTGAACGTTGCAGCCAGACTCAGAGAAGGAAGAAGACTGCACAGTACGGAGCAACGTTTACCGAACCAGACTTGACTTGGCCATTCCGGCTCTTTTTAGAGAACCGGCTCTTTTGGCTCCCAAATGGCTCTTCAGCTTTGTTGGTGCTTAAATTAATTTATTACCAACAATAATGTCAAATTATGCGCAATATCAATTACTAATGTAAAAAAAAACATGCACTATATAAAATGTGTATTATATAAATACACTTTTATTTATACACTCTACAGAGTGATACAAACAAAATAGAAAGTGCAAAAACAAATTTACTTTAAAACCTTTAGCTTTTTAATACTTAACACATTTTAAGTGAAACAACATACAGAAGCTTACAGAATCACACAACAAAATATAAATTAAAATGTGTAAAACAAAAAGAAAAAAGTCAGCATCCAGAGTTTTGTCCTTCAGTGAAGGTTTACATAGAGAAAGACCAAGTGCCTCAGCTGTGAGGCTGATGCTGTTTCTTCTCGTAATGATCTGCCCTGTTGGAGAACATTCTCTCTGAGGGGACTGAAGCTGCTACAATGCACAGTCTCCGTGACGTCACGTGAACTGTGTAACTCCCGCCCCTCCCCCCTCTGCTCAACGCAGACACAGAGACGACGCCACACATATTGACCAATCAAATGCGGCTTGAGAGAGAGAGAGAGCGAGCGAGAGAGAGAAAAAAGCCGCTCCGTCGTTCACCAAAGAGCTCTCAGAGCCGTTTCGTTCGTGACCGACACATCACTACTGCACAGTACGGAGCAACGTTTACCGAACCAGACTTGAAGTGTATGGTCCGTTCATTCAACATCAAGCTTCTCCTTTTACGCACCAAGTATCTGCATGTTCCAGTTGTTGACCAGTGTGATGTTGATTTTTATATTAAGACACGCAGGTGGATGGTTCACTAGAATGGAGTTCTTCAGTCTGGGACATTTTCACAGAGACACCAAGTCTACTGACACACAGAACACTTCAACCTCCATTCAGGGTTTGTTGGTTTTTCATGTAAATGTTTGGCTGATACTAATTTACATCGCGATGTCAAGATCTCACAATGTACTTTATTTCATCATGACTGCATAAAAACATTAAAGTGACACCAAACCCACAATGAAGACTATAAGTTACACCACATTAATGATTAATATGGTTAATACATCAATAGACTCCTGTCCAGCTCCATTGTGTGGTAGTTAATATATCCCACATGTGCACATGAACCTATGTGAGACTTTGTGTGCTCTCTAGCTCAAGGCTGCATCACAGCGATGAGTCTCTGCCTGCTTGTATAACTTGCAGACTGCTGCTGTCAGTCTCAAGAAGAGCAGCGTGAGAGGTGGGAGGAGTGCACGTTTAGGAGCGTGTCTGAAGAGAAGTAGGCCAACAGAGAGTGAACTAATAATGAACAGTAGTGTGTACAGTCCACCTCTGTGTCATCAGAACAAGAATCAGCACCAAACACTGACAGCTACCGCTCTGTACGTGATCCGTGCAATAGTACTCATCAATCAGACATCTTAGTTTCTGGCTTTTCTTCCGTCCGTTGCTTTTATATTCGGTGTACGTGTTTTACTTTTTAGTTTGTGTCCCTAAGATTTCACAAGTTTATTGCAAAAGACGTCTTTTGCTCTGCAGTACTGGACCACTTCTGACTTGTAATTACATAAATGATGAATAAAATAATGACACAAAATAATCAAATATTTCACAATGTTTATTTATTCATCAAGAGCAGAGGAATCGCTACATCGTATGTCAAAGGAGCATCGGTGCATGAGTGGCCTTGTGTGGCTTTGTGGAGCTTCGGCTTCCTCTCCGCTCTCTTTTCATGACGAGGAGGTGAAATCGTGTCTTCAGTGTCTGAGGTCGACTGTACAGAGATTTGAAGTGTACCGAACGATTCATTCCACATCAAGCGGATTCTTTTACGCACTTTGTGTCTGTATGTTTGAGTTGTTGATCGTGTTTCATGGTGAATCTTGTTCCAAAGAAGCGGAGGCAGATTCACCTTCACAGGTATGTACGGGGTGTGACACATTGCGACATTCTCAAGACAAACAATGTGAGAGTTGGGAGGAGTGTACGTTTACTGAAGAGAGGTAGGCCAACAGAGAGCTAATTAATATCACCGTGCCACGTAGTGCCCATGCAAAAGGGAAAATCCAACTTCCTGATTGGCCAAGAGGAAACTGATCACGTACTAACCTGAAATATCTCCGTCTTCTTTTTAACCACAACAAATAATTAAAAGGTCAAATGTGTTCCCTCTATACCAGCTGTAAACATATTCCTACTGTGAAAATAAGATTAAACTGCTGTGTTACTTAAAGATATAGAGTGTGTGTTTTCATTGGAATACAACGCTCATTGGAAAGATCACTGGTGGAGCTGAGACGGCGTACAGAAGAGAGGTGGCGGAACTTGTGACGTGGTGTCGGGATAATAATCTCTCCTTGAACGCAGACAAGACCAAGGAGGTGTTTGATTTCCAAACGTGAGTTTGACTTCCAACCGAGAAACATGAGCGTGAGTCTCAGTGTGTGCTGGAGCACAGCAACGATCGCTCTCTCTAGTCCAGCCAATCATCATGGAGATGGGAGGAGTCCAGTGGGAGGGGTTGAACTTTGCAGCCAGACTCAGAGAAGGAAGAAGACTGCACAGTACGGAGCAACGTTTACCGAACCAGACTTGACTTGGCCATTCCGGCTCTTTTTAGAGAACCGGCTCTTTTGGCTCCCAAATGGCTCTTCAGCTTTGTTGGTGCTTAAATTAATTTATTACCAACAATAATGTCAAATTATGCGCAATATGAATTACTAATGTAAAAAAAAACATGCACTATATAAAATGTTTATTATATAAATACACTTTTATTTATGCACTCTAAGATTGATACAAACAAAATAGAAAGTGCAAAAACAAATTTACTTTAAAACTTTTAGCTTTTTAATACTTAACAAATTTAAAGTGAAACAACATACAGAAGCTTACAGAATCACACAACTAAATATAAATTAAAATGTGTAAAACAAAAAGAAAAAAGTCAGCATCCAGAGTTTTGTCCTTCAGTGAAGATTTACATTGAGAAAGACCAAGTGCCTCAGCTGTGAGGCTGATGCTGTTTCTTCTCTTAATGATCTGCCCTGTTGGAGAACATTCTCTCTGAGCGGACTGAAGCTGCTACAATGCACAGTCTCCGTGACGTCACATGAACTGTGTAACTCCCGCCCCTCCCCCCTCTGCTCAGCTCAGGTACAGAGACGACGCCACACATATTGACCAATCAAATGCGGCTTGAGAGAGCGAGCGAGAGAGAGAAAAAAGCCGCTCCGTCGTTCACCAAAGAGCTCTCAGAGCCGTTTCGTTCGTGACGACACATCACTACTGCACAGTACGGAGCAACGTTTACCGAACCAGACTTGAAGTGCACGGTCCCTTCATTCAAAAAAGTCTTGGTCCTGGGCTTTTTCAACCACCTCGAAAAAAATACAAAGTTTTGTTCCAAAAAAAAAAGTCTTGGTCCTGGGCTTTTTCAACCACCTCGAAAAGAAGAAAAAAAGGCAGCGGCACAGTGGCGGGGGCCGGGCTCGGCCGGTCCGCCGACTGGAGACGAGGAGCCGGTGTCGGCCGGTCCGCCGACTGGAGACGAGGAGCCGGTGTCGGCCGGTCCGCCGACTGGAGACGAGGAGACGGTGTCGGCCGGTCCGCCGACTGGAGACGAGGAGACGGTGTCGGCCGGTCCGCTGGCAGACGGCAGAAGGTCGGGCTGGACACTAGCATCTGGGAAACTAGTCTAGGGCGGCGGCAACTAGTTTATGTTTATTGGCGGCGGCAAAGGGGACTCGGGGCGGCCGCAGGGCACAGTGGCGGGGGCCGGGCTCGGCCGGTCCGCCGACTGGAGACGAGGAGACGGTGTCTAGTAATAAACATTAAAAGTTTTGTTCCAAAAATAAAAAGTATTGTTCCAAAAAAAAAGTCTTGGTCCTGGGCTTTTTCAACCACCTCGAAAAAAAAAAAAAGTCTTGTTCCAAAAAAAAAAGTCTTGGTCCTGGGCTTTTTCAACCACCTCGAAAAGAAGAAAAAAAGGCAGCGGCACAGTGACGGGGGCCGGGCTCGGCCGGTCCGCCGACTGGAGATGAGGAGACGGTGTCTAGTAATAAACATTTGATATAGTGCATGTTTTTTTTTTTTCATTAGTAATTCATATTGCGCACAATTTTACATACGTAATAAATTGATTTAAGCACCAAAAAATCTGAAGAGCCATTTGGGAGCCGAAAGAGCCGGCTCTTTTTAGTGAGCCGACCAAAAGAGCCGGTTCTCTAAAAAGAGCCGGGATTCCCATCACTACCGTCTACAGATCATGTGTGAGAAGGGGGAAGGGGAGGGGGAATAGTTCACCTCTGTCTCCCAAATGGAAAGGACAAGGGGGGGAATAGGGGATCCACTGTAGGCTATAGAGCAATACTCTAATGCAATCAGTGGGCTTAAGTCAGTTATGTTGTAACTTATACTGTGTTGTGCAGAATTGTGTGCATTGATTCTCTTAAGTGTGTTATTCAAATGTTATATTGAATGATTTGTGCAATTGAGGAATTTAAGTTTATAATAAAAAAATAAAAATGTTCCCGGCGGGGGGGGGGGGGGGGGGCGCTCGGAGGGGGTCTCGCCCGGGGCGTAATTACATGTAGAACCGCCACTGGCTGTATTCTTCATCTCTCATCTGCTGAATGGGAACCCCTCTGACTCAGCTGTGTAGAGACGTCTACACGTGCTTCCTCGTAAAGAGGTTATTTGCACTCCCACGTGAAGAAGGACTGCCTCCTCTCCGCCCTTCTCCTGGTGGCTGATGTTCTCTATTTGTATCGCTGGTATGTTTCTCTCTCCGTCGTGTCACAGTCCGCACGTACCTAAGGTGTGCAGCAGTGCGCACCAGTGGCGGTTCTACACGTAATCACGCCCCGGGCGAGACCCCCCGAGTCCCCTTTGCCGCCGCCAATAAACATAAACTAGTTGCCGCCGCCCTAGACTAGTTTCCCCGAGGCTAGTGTCCAGCCCGACCTTCTGCCGTCTGCCAGCGGACCGGCCGACACCGTCTCCTCGTCTCCAGTCGGCGGACCGGCCGAGCCCGGCCCCCGCCACTGTGCCGCTGCCTTTTTTTCTTCTTTTCGAGGTGGTTGAAAAAGCCCAGGACCAAGACTTTTTTTTTTGGAACAAAACTTTGTATTTTTTTCGAGGTGGTTGAAAAAGCCCAGGACCAAGACTTTTTTTTTGGAACAAAAAAAGGTGGTTGAAAAAGCCCAGGACCAAGACTTTTTTGAATGAAGGGACCGTGCACTTCAAGTCTGGTTCGGTAAACGTTGCTCCGTACTGTGCAGTAGTGATGTGTCGTCACGACCGAAACGGCTCTGAGAGCTCTTTGGTGAACGACGGGAGCCGGCTTTTTTCTCTCTCTCCCTCTCTCGCTCGCTCTCTCAAGCCGCATTTGATTGGTCAATATGTGTGGCGTCGTCTCTGTGCCTGAGCTGAACAGAGGGGGGAGGGGCGGGAGTTACACAGTTCATGTGACGTCACGGAGACTGTGCTTTGTAGCAGCTTCAGTCCCCTCAGAGAGAATGTTCTCCAACAGGGCAGATCATTAAGAGAAGAAACAGCATCAGCCTCACAGCTGAGGCACTTGGTCTTTCTCAATGTAAACCTTCACTGAAGGACAAAACTCTGGATGCTGACTTTTTTCTTTTTGTTTTACACATTTTAATTTATATTTTGTTGTGTGATTCTGTAAGCTTCTGTATGTTGTTTCACTTTAAATTTGTTAAGTATTAAAGAGCTAAAAGTTTAAATAGTTAAAGGTTAGTTAAGTTCATTTGTAGATAGTTAAACATTTGTTTTTGCACTTTCTAATTTTTTTTTATCACTCTGTAGAGTGTATAAATAAAAGTGTATTTATATAATAAACATTTTATATAGTGCATGTTTTTTTTTACATTAGGAATTCATATTGCGCATAATTTGACATTATTGTTGGTAATAAATTAATTTAAGCACCAAAAAAATCTGAAGAGCCATTTGGGAGCCGAAAGAGCCGGTTCTCTAAAAAGAGCCGGAATGGCCAAGTCAAGTCTGGTTCGGTAAACGTTGCTCAGTACTGTGCAGTCTTCTTCCCTCTCTGAGTCTGGCTGCAACGTTCAACCCCTCCCACTGGACTCCTCCCATCTCCATGATGATTGGCTGGACTAGATCGATCGTTTGCCAACCTGGCATCTTCACCCGTGAGTAGCCCGTTAGTCACCTGTGAGTTTTCCTGTCTGAGACCCTGTTAGTGTGTTTACCTACCTGCCAGTGTCAAGCCTTGGGTTTCACCTGCGAGAAGAGGACCTCCCGCTCATTCCACGGAGATCAGCGGTGAGGCCTGAAGATCCTGTGTCGAGCCTCGGGCGTCACACAGTCGATCCTGCCTGCCAGTGTGCCCGCCGTTTAAGAGCCACTTTCCGGCTCAGACCCGAGAGGAGGACACGGCACGGCCACCTTCCGGCCCGCAGCGAGCACGCCTCCGCTTGGTTTGCTGCCGGCTTCGTCAGCCGCTTCAAGGAGCGCGGGCACGTGCCTGTAACTGACTATTCTTCCTGTTTGCTGGCTGGTCTGTCTGCACCTGGACCTTGTTGTTTTTAACTGTTCTCATCCTTTCAATAAAACACTTGTTTCAGAAATAACTCTGCTGTCCTGTAGCTGCATCTGGGTCCGTGAATGCACCACATCATAACACTACTGCAGCAACGCACCTTTCCAACTACGACCGGCGGTTTCTCGACACTTAATGAATACAAAAATACTTATATATTTATGATTGTAAAATCCTAATCTGTACTATAACTGTCAAAGAAATTAAAAATATTTACTAACAACATGTAGTGGAATGTAAAAAGGCATTACATGTAAATACACCAGTTTATTTGCAGATGTTCTTGATAACAGCAAACTCATCTCCAATGACTGCAAAGAAGAGGTTCTGTAGTAATGAGGCCGTTGTGCACAAGCAGGTTTTCACTGTTAGGACTATTGCCATTAAGTAAACTTCCAAAATGTTTTTCTCTACGCAGACGCCACAACGCAGTCATCATAAACATAATGTTCAACTTGTTAGATCTTACAAGTGAACAGTGTTGGGGAGTAACTGGTTACATGAAACAGAGTTGAGGGATTAAGTTACAAAATAAATGTAATTGTTATTAGTTATTGATCAAAAATATGTAATTTAATTTCAGTTATTTAACAAAATATTGACGATGACATCTGAATATATTGTGTATGTATGTATTACATTTCAAAAGTAACTTTCCCAACACTGCAAGGGAACTACATGCACATATCTTTTTTTTTGGCAAAGCTTTAGAAATGTTTATGTTTAGAAGACCTACAAAAATACAATATTTAAAATGTAATCTGGTAAATCATTTATTTATTAAAATGTTCTGTCATATTTATGTAGTCTGTCTGCCCTCTAGTGAGCAATAGGAAGAATTAAAACATACAAATTGAATCATGATCTGTTCAGCAGTGATGCAGAAATGTGAACGTTTCTTGTTGTAGTCGTCCTGCTGTTAGATCTGATTTTTCCTCAGTACATTTTTGTATCTTCAATGTAGGGCTGCAACTAACGATTATTTTAATAATCGATTAATCGGTTGATAATTTTTTTCGATTAATCGAATAAAAAAACATTCATTTCCAACCCTTTATTCAAATTCACAGTGCAAAACATCTTCAGAAAGCACACACAGGTTGCTCCTTGAACATCCCTGAGCTGTTAATTAAAACATTTTTTCTTTTTTTAAATGGACTAATACAAAAAACATACACATGTATGCTTTACATCTGCCAAATATATAGGCATGTGAGCCTTTTTACTGTAATTGATCTCGTTGGAGCAGAGGCTGCATTTAGCATACCCTGCTTTATCAATATGTAGGAAACACTGGGACAGTGGGAAGCTGTGCTGCTCCTTTCACGCAGATGTCCAGTTCACATATTATATAGATGTTGTTTCAACAGCATTTTAATTCAAAGTTAGAAAGTAGATCTACTTCCATCCATCCATCGCACAAGGTCAACAACTGGAAAGTGCAGATACTTGGTGCGTAAAAGGACTGTTTTTTTTTTTCAGCTTGAATACAGACAATAAGTACGAATCAATCACCATTATTTCACTAGACATAAACATGTGGAATAAAATAACTACCACACAATGGAGCTCGACATTATAATCATTAATGTGGTACATATAGACAGAGGATTCATTGTGGGTTTGATGACATTTTAATGTTTTTTTAGTGGTGCGGGTTTTACGAAACTCTAACAGTGGTCCGGATATCTCGACAGTGGTCTGGCTCCAGGTTGCATACAATTAACAGTTGTCCTTCATTCTGAGCACTTCTCTGTGACTGGCTGCAAAGTTTAATCCCTCCTACTGGACTCCTCTCATCTATTTTATGATTGGCTAGAGTACTGAACTGAGTTCTGTTTGCAGATATGTATGGATAGTCTAGTTCAGGGGTCAGCTACCTTTCATATCCAAAGAGCCATTTTGCCCTTTTTTCCACCCCAAAAAAATTGTCTGGAGCCGCAAGAGCTATTTGATATCACAGCTTATAAAGTTCATATATAGTAATATTATTTAAACAAAAACTATAGTTTGTTGTATTTATGAAATTATAGCGCAAGAATAAAGCGGTTATTGACATTGTATTGCTATTTTACCTTTTATAACTATCAAACTCTTTTGCAGAGGAGAAAAAGAATAGTCATTAAGGTCCATTAAAACCACAACTATGCAAATGATAAGTCCTATCTATATTTGTGGCACATGTGGTAAAGTATTCATCCTTTAACCACGGAGGCAAGTCGTGTATATCTGGTGTTTTCAGCACTCGAGACTCAAATATTCTCCTATTCTATTCTTGAGTCTCATTTTGGGCAAAGCCACACATCAATGATGAAGAGCTATTTATGAATTAATAAAAGTGTATCCCACTTTATTTATGAATCAGTATCCCTGTGTATCCCTGTTTACTGATTGTCACTATTGTAGTGGCAGACAGATTATATAAGTACTTGACTTATTTATGGCTATTTACCTATATTATATTACAGTTTTCTGACTTATGAACATGTTAATTGCAATTACTTCAATTCAATATTTCTTTACTGTTAATGGTTCACATATTAATAAGACTTGTAGACATTAGTCCATGAAATATATTTATTAACCACAAAATATAAAAAGTAAATATTGAACACAGAGCCCATAGTGACACACAAACACAACACTAATATGTGAAACAAATATAATAATGTATATATGCTTGTGTTGCTTTGTTTTCATCCAGATCCTCTGCTGCTGTGAACCGGTCCATGTTGACGTCGTGGTGGTAGCAGGAAGCTGTGGAGGAGGACATGATGGCTCACCTAGTCAGACCAGAATAAAGACAAACCCAATGAGTACGATTGGGTGTGACTTGATGTCGTCTTTTTAAACGTACACAACCAAATAAAAAAACATTCAAATACTGACTTTGATCTCTTTGTGCAGTTTGCAGTTGACCGGCTCTGCAGACGTCTCATGAGGAACCAGGAGGGCCTCTGACTCTACAGAGAACACTGAACATGTTGTTGTTATTGACAGTAAGATGAAGCAGGAATGTAACATGACGTCTACACTGTGGTCTGTGACACTCAGCGAGCTGAACACGGGAGTGCTGCCTACCTTTGGTCTGAAAACAGAGCACCAGTATCTAATTTACAACAATAAAGATTTTAAAGAATGAACCATTTTGATGGACACTACTTATGGATATTTTTAGGATGCAAATACAGGTAAAATAATATACACACCAGGCTGTGACAGTCGCCTCTGTGGACAGATGAGCTGCTACTGTGTGTGTGACTGTGTGTGAGACTGTGTTGTGTGTGACTGTGTTGTGTGTGTGACCGTGTTATACTGTGTTGTACATTATTGTATAAAGAATATACTTCATTCATACACATGTGTTTATGTTGGAATGGGTTAAGATTCAGTAGCCAGTCAAGATTTAACCTCAGCAGGGGAAGCAACATGACACTAAAACCACGTCAAACACACTAAAACACACATCAAACACACGTTAAACACATGCCATCAGGTGTTAGTAACACAGCAGTGTCACATGTATGATTGTTATTACATAAAGGAAAAGGAGCATAAGGCAATAACTGATACGTACCCTCATCACAGCTGGGATCAAGTCACAGTCAGGAGGACGAGAGGTAGAACTCCAGAACACACACATGACCAGAACACGTCAACATGAGACGGGATGATGAAGTCATGCTTCATGTGGGAGAAGAGCTCATGGTCCAGTTGAGTCGGTCGACGGCAGCACAGTGTTTCTTCACATGAAGATGCAGAGTCATCCTCCTGCTGTCCCACATCTCTGAAGAGGGAAGAGTCTCATCAAGAAACGCCTTCTGACATCCCAAACAGACATGGCATATGATTATAGTATGTCATAAACAACTGTATCACATTCTGGTGTTCTCTGATTTAACAGTGGTGGAGAAGTACTTCAGTAAAATCGCATTAAATTATATTAATACCACCACATGGTGTAAATACTCTTTAACAAGTACAAGTCCTGCAGTCAAATTAAATGAATCAAGTAAAGTATTAAAGTTTAGCATCAAAACAAACGTTAAGTATAATTACTCATACTCGTTTTAATATGCTGCATGTAGTTTAATTAAGCAATAAGGTACGAGAGGCAGTACTGTGTCGTGCAATAATGTACTGTTCAAGGGAGTTGTTAGGCCCGACGCGCAGCGGAGGGCCGGCAAACCCTTGAACTGTACATTATTGTAGACACAGTACTGCCTCGAGTACCTTATTGCTTTTATAATACGGGTACCTGCGACTTTATAAATAGTAATAGTAAGCTGCCTTTCAGCACAAAATAGTTGTAGCCGGCAAAACGTTGTGTATCGCATTTCAGCGGCAGAGAAAATAGTCCCGAGACGCACGGGACGCACATACGGGACTATAAAACGGACGAGCTGGTCAGTAAATCTGCGATTTACTGACCAGCCCGGTTGAAAGCAGGGTGCAGGATGACGCTCAGCCACCGATGTAAAGAAGTGCTCTCGCTGCTTCTGTCCGTCTTTTCTCCGTCATTTTTCTCCTCCATGATGTTTAGAGAACTTGCCTCGCGTCGGGAATTTACCGACGTAATTATCTCTCACTGGAAATTATCAGGATTTTGTGATCAAACCCTTTTCATTCCTCATCTTTAGGTTAGGGAGGAAGTGACGTGTGTGTTGTCGTTCGTTATGCTAGTGTGGGGGATGCTACGTGAGCTTGTTAGCTGTTCCGTTTGAGCTAACTTACTGTTAGCGAAGAGCCCCGTTGCAATGCTGTGAACACTCAAGCAATAAACCTGCAAGTTAAGGAAACCAACGTCTGCGAGTCGTTACTGCGGACGTGACAATATCAAAGTTTACACCAAACATGTTTTTAACTGTCAAGCTTGAAACGGCAACTAACTGTTAGGAGTGTGTGGTGTAGCGGACCCAAACGCAACACACGCAGCAGTACAGTTCCACGGGCGGACTTTATTTAAAGTAAACAAGACACCACAAACAGATACAAACGAATGCTACCGGTCAGGTCCAGCGAACACAGGAGATCCACCTCTCCTGCTCCAGAGTCGGGAGGGCAACTCAACCGCTCGTGTGACCAATTCTTACAAAGTAACAACCCGACAATAAGCCGGGTCACGCTGTGGACCTTTAATCACCTGCCGGTGATCAAGGCAACGGCCAACAGCTGGGATGAAGGAGCCCCCCTCCTTCATCGTGGCAGTGGGCGGAAACCAGGAGGAGAAACTGTAGACTAAAGAGCGGACCGAGAATCCAACACTAACGGTCGCGCAATTTAAATCTACCTGTTATTTTAAGTGCGCACTGATATGGAACGCTCTAAATGTAAACAGGCTGTACAGTACTTTATGGCTGAATAAAGTACACCCCGTGACTCACTCTCAACCAATCAGAATGCTTGATTTGATCTACCCGTATTATAATATATAATAACACACCATCAGTTATTAGTTAGGTATATGTTTTATGATAACCTTATTCTGATAACTAACTAGTACCTCATTAGTAACTCTTTCTGTCACATACATGTGGAGCAGTTAATGTACATGGCTATAAACTACTACTACTATAAACTACTACTACTATAAACTACTACATGAACTTTGAAGTAACGTTACTCAGCACGTGCACGTGTATGCACGTTCACGTGATTCAAATGAAGCTTAAACAATACTGAAGAAACACACTAACTTTACAGCTTTCAAGTCAACAAGAACATGTCAACACTAATTCTCATTACGTTTCAGGTCATTGTTATTCATTTGAAGGACTTACTGTTTGGCGTAGCGTCCACACAACGAAGAGCTGCAGAAAATACGTGTTGTTTACACTCGTTTCCGGGTTGAGAGTGAAGCAGGAAGAGAGGGGAGAGGAGGCGGCGCGAAACTCAAAACGGCTCCACTGTTGCCGACCCCTGTCTAACCAAACAGACACAGCTCCTCTCTTGGGCTCAAGTTATCTTGGTGCATCTCTGGTCTCTCGTTGATCCTCCTGCATCGCTCCTTTCCGTTTGTTAATGTGGCGCCGGAGTTTCGTCTTGTTGTGATAGTGGGCGAACTGTACCCAGCATGCAATTCGGTCATTTTATAAATGTACAATTATTAGTGTTACAAATTGTTTATGTGTCACAAACTGTTGTGTCGTGGTGTTTTACCCTCTTAAAGAGTGTTAGTTATGGGTTATTAATTGTTGTTGTAAAAAAATTACTAAAAAAATGAGAACCATGAGACGGACTACTGCTGCCCAAGCACACGTTATATACCTACTACCGACTCCAAACTAAAGGACGTTGAAGCTTTTCGAGCCCGAGGTGGCCACTACATGAGGCCTCTCGAGACCAGGCAGACGGAGGACGCTGCCACGATGATCCCGGTGCAGCCCGCCTCAGAGAAGAGCTCAGCGGCTGTAGCTCAGGGATGAGTAGACGTCCCGCAACCACAAGGCAGCAGCTCGATCCCCAGTCGACACTCAGTTCACATGTCGAAGTGTCCCTGGCAGCCCACTGCTCCCCAGCCAAGGATGGGTCATGAAATAAGAAAGATTGCCCAACCACTTGTATGCAGCCTGGGATTGTCAGGCTGCAACGGGCTCTGCAGCGTCTGCACCGGCCTCATCGTAGCAGCTCAGGTCGCTTCTACGATGAGGCTTCTTAAACACACTGTGAGCTTGTGAGAAAACATAATACTAACAGTGGTCCTAAGCATAAGGGTGATAGACCAGGTCTGACAATCCCAGGCTGCATACAACTAACAAGTGGTTGATCTCTCACCATGACGGCCGAGGACAACTTCCAGGTCGTTGTTGGAGGCCTGATCTCCTCCGCCTGCTCTGACTACGAGGTGATGGCTCTCCTGGGGTCTGGCAGCTATGGAGAAGTCACCCGATGCTGGTGGCTGTAAAAATCATCCGCGGTTTTCAGGGCATTGAGGAGGCAAAGAAAGAGGTATAGATATCATGTCTATTGTCATTTCTCTTTTATAGTAATTCAAAAACACATTGCATTCGCATCTAATCTTGTTCTAACATGGCATACAACAGGCGCAGATCCTCAAACTGATGAAAGCGCTCAACTCCGACAAGTATAACATTGTCGTTTGGAACGACTCCTTTACCTACAAGGGCCGTTATTGTCTGGAGTTCGAGAAGCTGGACATAAATCTGCACCAGCTCCTGCAGATGCGCCGACCTCTGTCCCTGGAGTTGAAGGAGATCCGCCCCATACTGCAACAGGTTGGCTTTTGTAATACAAAAGTGTAAAACTAATTGCATTGTCTAAAACAATGGATAAAAGCTGTGATTTGTCTCTTAAATACATATATTCCCAGATGCAATTTCTATTAAAATACATCTTTAAGTTAAATCCCTAAAACAACAAATAGAGATAATGTCTCTTCTTAGTCAATAAAACATGTGTCATCATAGTTTTGTTAATGAAATTAACAATGCAGTACTGACAATATCTATTGTTGTTCATGATTTCAGTTGGCCACTGCTCTGAAGTTCCTCAAGAGGACAGGGATTGTTCATGCTGACTTAAAGCCTGACAATATAATGATGGTGGACCATTTACGGCAGCCTTTAAGGGTCAAAGTCATCGACTTTGGCTTAGCATCTAACAATCCCGAGGAGCGGACGGGTAGGAAGCTTCAAACCCGGTGGTACAGGTAAAGAACTGACAGCACATCCGAAGCGATATCAAATACATAAAATCCTGCCTGCTGACATGTCAAGTTCTCAGTCAGGATGACTTTTTAGTGAGTCTCTATGACCACAGTGACGTGTTTGTGTTTCTCCTGCTTGTCTGAAGGTCTCCAGAGGTCCTGCTGGGAGCTCCCTTCGACGAGGCGATCGACGTGTGGTCTCTTGGCTGCGTCGCTGCAGAGATGTTAACGGGCATCCCACTGTTCCCCGGCACCGACGAGCACGATATGGTCAGTATTACACTTGAAACCCACACGGCAATGTCAGCCATACTGTCTTTGTATTTATAGAAGTCACACGTTGTCTCAGCAATTCTCTTGTGCAGCCATAAAAAATGTACCTTGAAGTATAACTCAACATTGTGTTGTGCCCACAGGTCAGGCACATTTCATACACGGTCGGGAAACCACCAGACCGTCTTCTCGATGCAGGAATGCGTACAGCGCAGTATTTCAGTGCACCGCGCACCGGACTGGGACCCCAGCTGTGGCAATTGACGGTAACATTATATTTACATAGCCGAGTTTATACATTTGTGTGTCAATGCATTCAGAAGAAGCTAGCTAACTCAAACATTTCTTCTCTTTAGTTTGCAGTTGAAGTAAGAAAACTGACCGGCAGACCACGCACGATTACCAGCCTGAAGGAGCTGAAGAAGGTAGGATGTCTTTTTGGAAAAGAGGCTTTTATGATGATAATGTCAGAAGACATGAACAAGTTCTTACTGTTTTGTTTTATCCTGATCCTCCACAAGGCATCTCATAAATTATCAGGAGAAGATGCCGAGGCTGATAGTCTTAACCGGGCCATTTTTATGGATTGCCTCACAAGGATGCTGCTGGTGGATCCGGCTCAAAGAATAACACCGAGACAAATTCTGCAGCATCCCTACTTGAAAATGAGTAACCTTGACGCTCAGTAAGTGTGTGTTTGGATGATGTGTGTATTATCTGCGTGCTGATGTAGGTAGTTGAAGATGTTTGACTCAGCGATTGGTTGTTTTTCAGTGTAAAATCGTGCACAGAGCTTATGGCAATCTGCCAGATCCGGAGCTCTAAGGATGGCGAGGATGTGGCTCAGAGGACCTCCAACAACCCTGAAGAGGAGACCACACGGAAACGAAAGAGGGCTGATGAGGAAGAGGTCCCAAATAAGAGGAGGAGGGTCGGTGAAGAGACCTTCACAAGGAAAAGAAAGAGGGCTGACGAGGAAGAGGTCACAAATAAGAGGAGGGTCGGGGCGATACAGCTTGATGGTCTGGTTAGGTTTACCTGTCATCTGACATGTTTTGATATAACCAGACACATCCCTCCTCGTTTTTATGCAGTGAAGATGAAAGAAAGTCGGGACAACATTGTGAGATCTTGACATCGCGATATAAACTAGTATCAGCCAAACATTTACATGAAAGACCAACAAACTCTGAATGGAGGTTGAAGTGTGTCAGTAGACTTGGTGTCTCTGTGAGAATGTCCCCGACTGAAGAGCTCCCTTCTAGTGCACAATCCACCTGCGTCGCACTGGTCAACAACTGGAACGTATACGGATATATGCACTACTCTGCTGGAGGGAACCCCCTGATTCAGCAGTGTAGTCGTCTACGTCGGCTCAAACTGGGATATTAACACCCACATGAAGTAGAACTGGGCGAGGCCACACATGCACCGATGCACCTTTGACATACGATGTAACGATTCCTCTGCTCTTGCTGAATAAATAAACATTGTGAAACATTTGTTTACTTTGTGTCATTATTTTATTCATCATTTAAGTTATTACAAGTCAGAAGTGGTCCAGTACTGCAGAGCAAAAGACGTCTTTTGAAATAAACTTGTGAAATCTTAAGGAAACAAACTAAAAAGTAAAACATGGACTTCACCCTGCCGAATATGAAAGCAACGGACGGAAGAAAGCCCACACATCATTTTAATGTTTTTATGCCGTCATGATGAAAGAAAGTCAGGACGTCATTGTGAGATTTTGACATTGCAATATAAATTAGTATCAGCCAAATAATACTTTGATAACAGTTATCCATCACATTTACATGAAAGTCCAACAAACCCTGAATGGAGGTTGAAGTGTTCTGTGTGTCAGTAGACTTGGTGTCTCTGTGAAAATGTCCCAGACTGAAGAACTCCATTCTAGTGCACCATCCACCTCGGCGTCTTCAGACCAAGATTCACTACCAAACGCGTGCTTCCTCGTATCAAGAGAGGTTATTTGCACTCCCACATGAAGAGGAACTGCATCCTCTCTGCCCTTCTCCTGGTGGCTGATGTTCTCTCTTTGTATCACTGCTATGTTTCTCTCTCCGTCGTGTCTCCGCCCGCACGTACCTGTGAAGGTGTGCAGTAAGGCTGGGTGGTTCGGCCAAAAATTCACATCACGGTATTTTGTAAGATTCTGCCGGTTTCACGTTATATCACAGTCTTTTTTTGTGAGTAAACACATTCATTCATTGACCCCAAAAAGGACCGTGGACAACTCACTCACAACTGGCCAGCATGCTGTGAACAGCTGCTTGTGTGGCATGTCTTCCAGTCTGTCTCTTCCCCTGGGTCCTAAGTCCCTCCAGGTTTAGCTTCTTATCATCTGTACATGTACCACACAGAAATCAGCGTTGCATATGTGTCTAACCAAACAGACACAGCTCCTCTCTTGGGCTCAAGTTATCTTGGTGCATCTCTGGTCTCTCGTTGTTCCTCCTGCATTGCTCCTTTCCGTTTGTTAATGTGGCGCCGGAGTTTCTTCTAGTTGTGATAGTGGCGCGCTTTACCCAGCATGCAATTCGGTCATTTTATAAATGTACAATTATTAGTGTTACAAATTGTTTATGTGTCACAAACTGTTGTGTCGTGGTGTTTTACCCTCTTAAAGAGTGTTAGTTATGGATTATTAATTGTTGTTATAAACCATGAATGAAAAATGAAAACCATGACTCAGGATTACTGCTGGCCAGGCACATACTTATAACCCCTACCGATTTAGTTAACAAAGGAATTGTGCCGAAGACTACGCGCACCACCATGTAGCTTTTCGAGCCCGAGGTGGCCACCAAGCGAGGCCCTCCGCTCAAAGGAAGACGCCGGACGATGACTGGACACGGACGCAGAGACCAGGCAGACGGACGACGCTGCTACAAGAGGAAGGACGCACGCTGCGCCAGTTCCCCGACCTCGGCGCAGAGACGGAGGACGCCGAGGCCCCCCAAGCACACAGCCGCAACGGCTGCGACGATGAGGCATCTCGAGCTCACGGTGGCAATGGACGCAGAGACGAGGCCGACGGAGGACGCTGCTACGATGAGGCTTCTCGAGCACACGGTGGCAACGGACGCAGAGACGAGGCAGACGGAGCGATGAGGCTTCTCGAGCTCACGGTGGCAATGGACGCAGAGACCAGGCCGAAGGAGGACGCTGCGATGAGGCTTCTCCAGCACACGGTGGCAACGGACGCAGAGACCAGGCCGAAGGAGGACGCTGCTACGATGAGGCTTCTCGAGCACACGGTGGCAACGGTGGCAACGGACGCAGAGACCAGGCCGACGGAGGACGCTGCGATGAGGCTTCTCGAGCACACGGTGGCAACGGACGCAGAGACCAGGCAGACGGACCGATGAGGCTTCTCCAGCACACGGTGGCAACGGACTCAGAGACCAGGCCGACGGAGGACGCTGCTACGATGAGGCTTCTCCAGCACACGGTGGCAACGGACGCAGAGACCAGGCCGACGGAGGACGCTGCTACGATGAGGCTTCTCGAGCACACGGTGGCAACGGACGCAGAGACCAGGCCGAAGGAGGACGCTGCTACGATGAGGCTTCTCGAGCACACGGTGGCAACGGTGGCAACGGACGCAGAGACCAGGCCGACGGAGGACGCTGCTACGATGAGGCTTCTCGAGCACACGGTGGCAACGGTGGCAACGGACGCAGAGACCAGGCCGAAGGAGGACGCTGCGATGAGGCTTCTCGAGCACACGGTGGCAACGGACGCAGAGACCAGGCCGACGAAGGACGCTGCGATGAGGCTTCTCCAGCACACGGTGGCAACGGACGCAGAGACCAGGCCGACGGAGGACGCTGCTACGATGAGGCTTCTCGAGCACACGGTGGCAACGGACGCAGAGACGAGGCAGACGGAGCGATGAGGCTTCTCGAGCTCACGGTGGCAACGGACGCAGAGACCAGGCAGAAGGAGGACGCTGCGATGAGGCTTCTCGAGCACACGGTGGCAACGGACTCAGAGACCAGGCCGACGGAGGACTCTGCGATGAGGCTTCTCCAGCACACGGTGGCAACGGACGCAGAGACCAGGCCGACGGAGGACGCTGCTACGATGAGGCTTCTCGAGCACACGGTGGCAACGGACTCAGAGACCAGGCCGACGGAGGACGCTGCGATGAGGCTTCTCCAGCACGCGGACGCAGAGACCAGGCAGAGACCAGGCAGCCTCATCGCAGCGTCCTGACGGAGGACGCTGCGATGAGGCTTCTCCAGCACACGATGGCAACGGACGCTAATACGATTAGCCTTGTGCAGACGGTGCAGAGCCGGAGGACGCGCGCTGCGCCTTCTGAGCGCTTCTCTGTGACTGGGTGCAAAGTTTAACCCCTCCCACTGGACTACTCCCATCTCTATTATGATTGGCTAGACTATCCATAAATATCTGCAAACAGAACTTAGTTCAGTTAGATCATCTGTATCTTTGGTTGAGCTCCAGTCGGATCCCAGAAACATTTGAAAGATCACATCCTTTGATACTCTCCCTCTGTCTCGATCCTTCGTTCAGCGAATACGCGTAAAAGCTCATCAATGGATGAAGTGAAGAGAGTGTTCATTGCTGTGCTCCAGCACACACTGCGGTGTCTTCATGCTCACGTTTCTCGGTATGAATTGAGGCTGCGATCTGAAGAGCCTCATGGTCTTGTTGTTGTCCTTCTCCGTGATGGAGAGAGGCTGGCTGTAGTCTTCATCTCTCATCTGCTGAATGGGAACCCCCCTGGCTCAGCTGTGTAGAGCCAGGGGGCTCTACGTAGCTTCTGCATATCAATCGAGGTTATTTGCACTCCCACGTGAAGAAGGACTGCCTCTCTCTGCCCTAGACTGATGTTCTCTATTTGTATCGGAGTACAACGAGACCACGATGATGCCCGTTTCAATTTCTCTATCATCTACCGCCCTGGAAGTAAGAACATCAAGCCTGACGACCTCTCTCGTCACTTACCTCGGACGAGGTAGACCCAGCCCCTGACACGATTGTTCCACCCGCCTGTGTCCTAGGAGTCCTCACCTGGGAGATTGTGTAATGGCGGCCAATCCATCCTCCTCGAGTCGTCACCGGGCCTGGATAGAGTACGCACACAACAGCCATACCTCCACGGCAACGGGCCTTTTCACCCTTCCATGCCTCCAATGATTTCCGTCCCATCTGTCCAGAGCTACCATCGGCGATGCTGGAGAGTCTGGAGAGAGACTCGCGCTGCTCTACTTCGGTCTTCTGAACAGAACAAGCGTCTGGCTGACCGCCGTCGCACACCTGCCCCAACCTATCTCCCTGGCCAAGAGGTCTGCACCCGGACCTTGTTGTTTTTTACTGTTCTCATCCTTTCAATAAAACACTTTTTTAAGAAATAACTCTGCTGTCCTGTAGCTGCATCTGGGTCCGTGAATGCACCACATCATAACACTACTGCAGCAACGCACCTTTCCGACTACGACCGGCGCTTTCTCAACACTTAATGAATACAAAAATACTTGTTTTCTTTGTGTCATTATTTGTGTGAAAGTTCACATCCTTGGAAACTCTCCCTCTGTCCTGATCCTTCATTCAGCAAATACGTTCATCAATGGATGTCCACAAGTGGAACGTGCAGATACTTGGTGCGTAAAAGGAGACGCTTGAAGTTGAATGAAGGGACCGTACGCCTCAAGTCTCTGTTCTGTCTCTACAGACTCAGATGATCTCACTTCCTCGTTGTTGAAAGAGCGCACGGAGGAAGTCAAAGCACTCCCCAAAGCCACCAAAGCGCCGCTACTGCAGCAACGCACCTTTCCAACTACGACCGGCGCTTCCTCGACACTTAATAAATAAAAAGACATTGTGAAATACTTGTTCACTTTGTGTCATTATTTTTTCAACATACAGAAAACCCAAACACTAATATGCCTGATTGTTGATTGCAGCCCATTGTCCTGGGGTTAAAATGACCCGCGTACGAGTGTATATGTATGTATGTATGTATGTATGTAAGTATATGTATATATGCCCCCCGTTTTCTGGGTTCAAAATGACCCGTGTCCGAGATACGAGGACGCTGTACACATGGACACGGACCTAGGTGGATACGTCGCTTTCGAGAGTCTGATCGTCTACAGAAGACGTTAGGAATCCTACGATTGTTGCACTCTGTGAAAAAAAACATGTTCTGTTGTAAAACCTACGTCTCCGCTGATGTGTTTCAATAATTTCCTTTGGTGATCACGGAATACTCCCAGGGACCGTGAAGATGCAAATCGTGAAAGTTTCACACAAAACCTCTAGGTCACACAAATCCTCCCAATGATGGATACAGGACACAGACTCGTATTATTTGAAACAGTCTTTTATTTTATTTTTTAGACATCACATCCAGTGTCACAAGCGACAAGGCGCGAAAACACACATCTCCGACACTGGGACGGTTACACTGGTGCAAACGTCAGGCCGTCGAGAGTGCGTTTGAGCACGTTGGTCAGGTTGTCAGATGCGAGATCGAGGTGGCAACCACGATGAGGCTTCTCCCGCCCACGATGGCTCAGGACTCCCTGATGAGTCAACGACCTCGACCTCATATACGTAATGTAGGTGTTAGGTGTGGAGGTTATATCGTCGTTGACTTTACTTTCAGAAATATGTTTAGACTCTGATGTGTGTTGGGTGTCAGATGCGAGATCAGGGTGGCCACGACGATGAGGCTTCTCAAGCCCACGATGGCTCAGGACTCCCTGATGAAAGTTCTCTAGCCCACGGTGGCTTCTCGAGCCCGGTTCACTCAGACCCACGTGTATGTGTAGATAGCCGTCCTGTTGTCCTCGGGTCGAAATGACCCTGTGTGTATTCCCACAATATCCATTTGTCCTCTGGTCACTCTGACCGACGTGTATCTCCACATCCTCCCATCATCCTCGGTTCACTGTGAGCCACGTCTATCTCCACTTCATCCCGGTGTCCTAGGGTCAAAATAACCCGCACATGAGTCTGTACCTCGTCAACCCTCCCGTTGTCCTCATGGTAAAATGAGAAATACGTTTTGACTCTGATGTGTGTTGGGTGAACACACTGTGCTCGAGCCCGAGTCCTGAGCACTCGGTGGCTCAGGACTCCTCGATAAGTCAACGACCTCCACCTCATACACGTAATGGAGGTTATATCGTCGTTGCCTTTACTTTCAGAATTACATTTTGACTCTGATGTGTGTTGGGTATTCGAGCCCGAGTGTCAACCACGATGAGGCTTCTCGAGCCCGGTTCACTCAGACCCACGTGTATGTGTAGTTAACAAACATGAAACTGGGTGGAGGGTAGGAGGGGGTTGTTTTTAAAATCGAATTCCAAATGCCCAGGGTCCACAGCCGGGGGAAGCAGGAGGGCTCAGCAGTCGAGAGACTCAGTGGACCCACCGTAGGGGAAAAGGACAAAACGCCCGAGGTTGGAGGATGGACATTAACTGGAGCTCCGGTGGTGTTGTTCATAGAGACTGGTGTGTGTGTGTGTGTGTGTGTGTGTGTGTGTGTGTGTGTGTGTGTGTGTGTGTGTGCCAAATGAAAACCAATAAAGTGTACATTCAAACCCACTGTGTACAGTTGTATTATATGTCATCCTCGTGCACCTGTATGAGAAATGAGTTTGGGTGTATGACAGATTTGGACTGATTCTAAGGACAGCTCCAGTTCGAAGTTGGGTGTACGGGATACAAGTGAGACATCAGTGTTTCGCTTCAGTGTTGTGGCTAATCTGTATACGGTGCAATCTGTTCTATCACTGAGACATATTCAGAGGGCCAGTTATTGCATGTTCCACAGACAAACGAGGATATTGCGGTTGACTTCAAGTGTTCACAGCCAAGGCCCTCTTGTCAATGTGAGAACCTTTCCAAGAACTAGTAGTGTTGATACTCTGTGGAGCTGTGCACCATAAACCATGTATTCTATGTCTAAAGTTCTTCAGCAGCAGTGGCAAAAGAGTCGCGAGCACTGTGGGCTCGAGAACTTTCATCAGGGAGCATAGCCACCTCGGACTCGAGGAGCCTCATTGGGTGGCCAACTCGGGCTCGAGAAGCTTCATGATGCCACTCTATCTCAAACACAATGTCCACCCAACACACATCAGAGTCAAACATATTTGTGAAAGTAAAGTCAACCAGGTCGCGTACAATATAACCTCCAGACCTACATTACGGCTATGAAGACAGGTTGTTGACTTATCAGGGGGACCTGAGAACTATCATCAGGGAGCCCTTGAGCCACCTCGGGCTCGAGGGCCGGTCAGAGCAGTGACATTGTTTGCTGAACAGGGAGAGCAAGCGGGTTATTATATTCCCACTACATGACATCGCCCCTATGAATCTTCTTGGTGGTAATATTCGATAGTGTCTGTATCTTATCTAGCCATTGGTTGTATGTATTCCATCTGCTGTGCGGTGGTGTGAGAGGAGGACGGGTACTGTCACTTGAAACTTTGCACATCATGTCCAACGTGCTACTTGAACACCATAGATCTCTGACACAGACGTTGTGGTGCATCATCATTGTGAAACAAAACACACAAATGTGATTCAATCATTTATTAAGATTTAATTTCCATCTTACGTCAAACACAATGCTGAGGGAACAAGAGGAAACTTCCAGTGCTTAACTGGCTCATCAAAAGATTACATGATTCCAAAAGGAAATTCAGCTGCCGGAAGATATGCCGTGTCTGTCTGTCGGTCGGAGAGTCTATCTGTCGGTCGGAGAGTCTATCTGTCGGTCGGAGTGTCTCCAGCACACGGACACAGAGACCAGGCGGACGGAGGACGCTGTGATGAGGTCAGAGTGTCTGTCTCTCGGTCGGAGTGTCTGTGTGTCGGTCGGAGTGTCGGTCGGAGTGTCTGTCTGTCTGTCTGTCGGTCGGAGTGTTGGTCGGAGTGTCTGTCTGTCTGTCGGTCGGAGTGTCTGTCTGTCGGTCGGAGTGTCTCCAGCACACGGACACAGAGACCAGGCGGACGGAGGACACTGCGATGAGGTCGGAGTGTCTGTCTGTCTTTCGGAGTGTCGGTCGGAGTGTCTGTATGTCGGTCTGAGTGTCAGTCGGAGTGTCTGTCTGTCGGTCGGAGTGTCTGTCTGTCGGTCGGAGTGTCTGTCTGTCGGTCGGAGTGTCTGTCTGTCGGTCGGTCAGAGTGTCTGTCTGTCGGTCAGAGTGTCTGTCTATCGGTCGGAGTGTCTGTCTATCGGTCGGAGTGTCTGTCTGTCGGTCGGTCAGAGTGTCTGTCTGTCGGTCGGAGTGTCGGTAGGAGTGTCTGTCTGTCGGTCGGAGTGTCTGTCTGTCGGTCGGTCAGAGTGTCTGTCTGTCGGTCGGAGTGTCGGTTGGAGTGTCTGTCTGTCTGTCTGTTGGTCGGAGTTTCTCCAGCACACGGACGCAGAGACCAGGCGGACAGAGGACGCTGCGATGAGGTTGGAGTGTCTGTCTGTCGGTCGGAGTGTCGGTCGGAGTGTCTGTCTGTCGGTCGGAGTGTCGGTCGGAGTGTCTGTCTGTTGCTCGGAGTGTATGTCATCTTTAAGTTAAATCCTTAAAACAACAAATAAAGATAAGAGGCACATTTCATACACGGTCGGGAAACCACCAGACCGTCTTCTCGATGCTTCTTGATGAGACCAGGCGGACGGAGGACGCTGCGATGAGGTCGGAGTGTATGTCTGTCGGTCGGAGTGTCGGTCGGAGTGTCTGTCTGTCGGTCGGAGTGTCTGTCTTCTTCTTAAACACACTGTGAGCTTGTGAGAAAACATAATACTAACAGTGGTCCTAAGCATAAGGGTGATAGACCAGGTCTGACAATCCCAGGCTGCATACAACTAACAAGTGGTTGATCTCTCACCATGACGGCCGAGGACAACTTCCAGGTCGTTGTTGGAGGCCTGATCTCCTCCGCCTGCTCTGACTACGAGGTGATGGATCTCCTGGGGTCTGGCAGCTATGGAGAAGTCACCCGATGCCAGAAATTAGCCACCGATGAAACGGTGGCTGTAAAAATCATCCGCGGTTTTCAGGGCATTGAGGAGGCAAAGAAAGAGGTATAGATATCATGTCTATTGTCATTTCTCTTTTATAGTAATTCAAAAACACATTGCATTCGCATCTAATCTTGTTCTGACATGGCATACAACAGGCGCAGATCCTCAAACTGATGAAAGCGCTCAACTCCGACAAGTATAACATTGTCGTTTGGAACGACTCCTTTACCTACAAGGGCCGTTATTGTCTGGAGTTCGAGAAGCTGGACATAAATCTGCACCAGCTCCTGCAGATGCGCCGACCTCTGTCCCTGGAGTTGAAGGAGATCCGCCCCATACTGCAACAGGTTGGCTTTTGTAATACAAAAGTGTAAAACTAATTGCATTGTCTAAAACAATGGATAAAAGCTGTGATTTGTCTCTTAAATACATATATTCCCAGATGCAATTTCTATTAAAATACATCTTTAAGTTAAATCCCTAAAACAACAAATAGAGATAATGTCTCTTCTTAGTCAATAATAGTGTCATCATAGTTTTGTTAATGAAATTAACAATGCAGTACTGACAATATCTATTGTTGTTCATGATTTCAGTTGGCCACTGCTCTGAAGTTCCTCAAGAGGACAGGGATTGTTCATGCTGACTTAAAGCCTGACAATATAATGATGGTGGACCATTTACGGCAGCCTTTAAGGGTCAAAGTCATCGACTTTGGCTTAGCATTTAACAATCCCGAGGAGCGGACGGGTAGGACGCTTCAGACCCGGTGGTACAGGTAAAGAACTGACAGCACATCCGAAGGTTTGTATTTGTTCTTACAGATATTGCACCATTGAACACGTTTTACTTTCTTTTTTTTAGATGACACGTAAACATAAACAGACAAGCAGTCGCATCAACACAGTGACATTAGAGTGGCCAAGTAATGCCTTATTTGTTTTCAAAGCATATTTGTTAATAGTGAGGTTTCTGAAGGATCTTCTTCAGGACACATTGGATGCTGTTTCACAAAGATTCCATGTCCCTCTCTGGCGAAGTGCGCTCCATCTGGAAGAAATATTTTTGTTGTCAGAATATCTCAATCACTTCACGGTCCAAGTTTGCCAACGGCCTTTCTGATGATGCATTTGTTGACGGCCTTCCTGCCAAAATGGATCTTCCCTGGCTGTCCATATCTCCACGCTTGTCGCTCGTTGATGCAGGAATGAAATGTGATGGACGTTGAAGGGAGCTTTACCGTGGAGCTGCATTACTTCCTTCGTCATTATCGATGCAAACTTCTTGGCGGGCGTCAATCCCAGGTTGTTGCCATCGGCATGGATGACCAAAATGTCAGGGGACTGAGTTTTGGACTCTGCATAATACATACTAATATAGTAAAGGATGTCACTCCAGCGTATGCCCCCTTTGCCGAACCACTCCACTTTGGCATTAAGGCCAAAATCGTCCTTGAAGTTCATCTCCTTCTTTCCCCTCGTCGAACGTATGCTAGATCCAATGATCCATATCGCATTGTGTCATGTTCCTGTCCTCCTTCTTCTTCTGGTTTGATCCTGATCACAGGAAGGAGCCTCTGGAAGCTCTATATCGTTCTCTCCTGTATGCCTTTTAACGAGAGGTGTATTAATGTCCAATAGTGGCGCCTGCTGTTGGAAAACGGTATAGCGTGCACGGAAATGCACACGTTTGAGCACGGTACTCTCACACATTGCTTCCCCCGGCTGTGGAACCTGGCAAAAACACCCCCTCGTACCTTCTACCTATTTCATGTTTGTTAAACCTTTACAGATCTCTATCACTTTCTTATGGGGAGGAGATCTCTGGGGTTCTTTTACTGTCCTTAGGAATTTAAGTATAAGGCCTTTTTTCCCTTAATTTTTACCAAAGATGTACCTTCACAAACAGTTATCTTCTTTCTTGGGGAGGAGATCTCCTGGATTCTATTTGCAATTTCACCACAATAGCATTTAATCACTAAATCAAAGCTGCCTTCTTGTTTGCATTCTGTTTATACCATCTTCCATCAGCAAAATCAGGGTTATTCAATTAATTATCAACACTATTATTAGATATATTTTCTGTTTGCATTCAATTAAAGGAGCTTTAAGTCAAATCAAACAGGATTCACAGCTGTTGCTTTTTGTTGTTGTTGCGCGCGCCCGCTTCTCCCACGGTGTCATGTGCGGCTCGCGCAGGTGATTCATAAAAACCCGTCCGCGCTCATCTCCGCCGCGGCAGCTTCAGCACCTCGGACAGCTCCTGATAGGCCGCAGCCCGTCGGCGGCCAATGGCGTCAGCTGCGTTGCTGCGACGACCTGCAGCCTCAGCAGCAGCATCCCGAGCAGAGCCAATGAGAAGCCGCCGCTTCTCTCCCAACATCCAACCCCGAATAACTGCAGATGCCCGCATCAAAGCAACGGGTCTCTCTCTTCTCTCTCTCTCTCTCTCTCTCTCTCTCTCTCTCTCTCTCTCTCTCTCTCTCTCTCTCTCTCTCTCTCTGGCAGGTTTTCATAGCTGAGGGTATAAGCTGCTGTCTATTTTTGGAATACATCGTGGCCATTTTTCTTTCCCTGCTCGCTCTCTTGGTGTCCCGCGCCTTTGTGTCGATGAAGAGCGATATGCGCTGTTTTTATTCCCGCCTGATGGAGGTTTGTCCGCGCGGCCAGCGTCCTCGCGGGACACAAATAGCCGTGACGGTCGGCCTATAGATTTTTCCGTTTCTCAATGGAAGACATCTTCCTGCTCGCCGAGAGCAAAGGCGTCAAGTGCGTTTCGCGTTTGCTCCGCATCTGTATCCCCATCGACGAGCCGAAGGGCTTCCTATAGAAGCTGCACCGGGAGACAAACCTGCCCGGTCCTGCAACGCCGGGGCTTTTTATATAACCGGGGACCGAGCCGTTTCCACGCCCTGGACCCCGGACAGCTTATGTTGTCGGTGTGGAACCGAGCAGAACGGATGGAAAGTTTCTTCTTTTTTTTCACGTTTTGAGCGCATTTGCCCAGCAGCGCGGGGTGGGGGGGAGGGGTCAAGGTGTGATGGATGAATCCACAGGACGAGTCGATTAAACCGAAGGTAGGAATATACAAATTATTGTTTTGCTGCTAATAGCAACACCATATATTCGTTTCCCAGCTTTGCAAATGATGAAACCTAAAACAAATGAGAATCCCCAACACGATGCTCAAAAGACAGCAACATAGACTCCATTTTGTATATTCAGATCATTCATGTTGCTAAAAAAATTGATCCTACAAACATTAAAGGAAGCAGCATCATATGTCTGGTGTTGAGGTTGTGGGTGTGTGAGAGCAGGACTATAAGCTGCTGTCGCTGGAGCTGCCTTGTGTTGTTGGGCTGTTGCAAGGCTTCCATTTTGAAGCTAAGATGGTTGCTTGCGCACAATTCTTTCTCATGCCTCTGTGGCCTTATCTTGGTTCTTATATAATACTGATGGACACTGGAGCGGCTGCATGCCCTGGTGCTGTAAGGTAGATATATGAGCCCCAGTGCACACTATTATGATGGGGCCCAGTTACTGCCACATAGAAACCACATCAACAGAGATAATACCCAGGAATCACCATTGCATATCTGTATATGATAACAATTTCAAAGAAAAAACAGTTAATTTATTTGAAAATACGTTTTATACTTCATGTGCATATACGAGCATATCATTCTGTTGTGTATTTTTACTCTGTATTTTACCTCTGAATTGGAAATTAAATTTCCGGTTGCTCAGCTAAATTGACGGACTCCTTTTTGTGGCTGTTGGGCATTTAACACACTGGTGCTGTGATCTGTGCTTTACTACTAGGAATGCCATCAAATGATGTAGCTATATAATTGATAGTACATTTTATCAGTCAAATTGAGAGATTATAAAACATGATAAAAACAATTTCCGCACAATGTTCTATTAATTAAGTTTACGTTGACAGTAACTTGAAAGTATCTATCTCTGCTGAGGAACACAATGAGATGCACTTAACATTTTAGGAAAGGCTAGAAAGTGGACCTTGAGTAACTTTAATCATTGTGGTTATTATTTATGAAGTGTTCGTTGTTGATGGGTTGATTTTGCTTTGTTTACTAAACGTAATGGAGAATATTTCCACACCTTCTTGTTTTTTGGCTCCCAGGTTTGACTTCCTCCAGAAGTGAGACACTTTGGTCCTCTCAAAGCTCTTTGTCTGGACCGGTCAAAGAGCTTTCCCCCCACTGCTTTCCACTCCACCCTTTCTCCATCCCACTGCTGACCCTTGAGCAGACATCATGGGTACGGTGTTGTCTCTGTCTCCCAGCTACCGCAAGGGAGTGCTGTTTGAGGACGGCCCCGCCACGGTAGGCCACTATACGGCCGTCCAGAACAGCAAGAACGCCAAGGACGCCACCGCGGCGGCCGGAAAATCCCTCAAACGCCCCTCCATCATCAGTGTGTTGCCATGGAAACGCATTGTGGCTGTATCGGCGAAGAGGAAGGGCTCCAAGAAGTTGCAGGCAGATGGCGGGGACGGTGGCAAAGGCAGCTCTCCGGATGGCCACGCCTTGGCCACGGTCAACTCCGCCTCCAACAGCCTGAAGCTGAAGAAGTCTCAGTCCTGCGCTAACCTTTCATCTTACGCCTCTGGCCTAGACCCCTCGGCCACGACCACCACTACCTCCTCCCTCCTGCCAATCTCCAAGACCTTGGCTAACGTAGCTATTGTTGCTGCCAAAAAGAGTTCCCTCACAGGTTGCGGGATCCAGCCGACGACTGCAACTGGCACACCAAAACGTGTCATTGTCCAGGTAAATGAGTATTTTAAAAGTATTATTTCATCTTTAGCTAATTATTGCTGCCTCATTCCACCAATTATTTCCCCACTCCTCTTTCTTATACCTTTCTTTCGTTCTTCGCAACCCAGGCTTCCACCAGTGAACTGATGCGCAGCCTGGGTGAGTTCCTGTGCCGTCGGTGCTACAGGCTGAAGCGTCTTTCCCCAACAGATCCGGTGTTGTGGCTGCGCAGCGTCGACCGGTCGCTCCTCCTGCAGGGCTGGCAGGATCAGGGCTTCATCACTCCGGCCAACGTGGTCTTCCTCTACATGCTGTGCCGCGATGTGGTCTCATCCGAGGTGGCGTCCGAGCGCGAGCTGCAGGCCTCACTTCTCACCTGCCTCTACCTGTCCTACTCCTACATGGGCAACGAGATCTCCTACCCGCTGAAGCCCTTCCTGGTCGAGGCGGAGAAGGAAGCCTTCTGGGACCGCTGCCTTGAGATCATCAACCGCATGAGCGGCAAGATGCTCCAGATCAACACCGACCCGCACTTCTTTACCCAGGTGTTTGCCGACCTGAAGAATGAGAGCAAGAAAGAGGAGGAGAAGACCAAACTCTTCATAGGCCTTGACCGATAAGAGGGAGCAGGGAGGTGGGGCGGAAGGATGGATGGATAGAAAGATTAACAGAGTTAGTAAATTGAGGAGTAGTGTACCAATGTAATGCAGTGTAGCGGCACATTGGAGCAGTACTGTTATCTGGCGTCTCTACTAGTTTATCATTAACCAAATGTCCTGTTTTGTAACCCAGAACAAAGAGCTTCTGTTTAAATCAGAGGCAGTGACTGATCTGAAGGCAGCAATTGGCCTACAGGGCCCTTTTACCACAACAAAGCAAATGTAATCAGGGTTGCTGTGTGGTGTGGCCACACCATCATCCGTCACATTATTGGTCATGATTGGATCTGATTAGATTCTCAAAATGGTCAGGCTACTTGCTGATATCCAACGCCTGGTACACATGGCTCAGTCCGTGACAATAACACGCTTTAAGGCAGAGATATGATCATTGGACAGGCGTTTTATCAAAGGCCTGGCCAGCAGGGTCGGTGATGCGACATTACCGGGCTGTGAGGAAGAGATATCTGTAATTTTCATCTCTTGCCTCAGAGGCATGCATCAAGCTGACCTGTACCTTGTTTCGGTGAGATAAGAAATGCAATCTGATACTCCTATTGAAGTATTTTTCTGTCTTTTGATAAAAAAAATAATGGGTTTAGAAACGCCAGACAACACCGCTTTACTAATGAAGGGTGAATAGTATACATACACAGATACAGTGTATTGATACGGTGATATTCTGTGATAGCATCCAGGCATTTCCACTATAGAGAAATGTCACGGTGATGAAAACCAAGAACCACCTTGCATGAGGTCACTTCATATGTCCGTGCACATGACCACCTGCTTATTGCCAACTCCACTTTACCTTATTCCTATTGTCCTGCCCAAGAGTATTGCACTCACCAACACTGTCTGCTAGCTCCACTGTTAAACCTTTAAGAGCATCCAATGATACCACAACATGGATGATCGAGAATCAACCACAACACAACTAGTCTGCAAACCTGTCGGACTGTGAAATTGAAGTCGCTGTTTGGCGTAATCGTACTGTAGTGGATCAATTCATCCACATCTTACGAAAAGCACTGTACTTTCAATGAAAACATTTGAGTTCATCCAGTCCAATCAACTATGAATTGGGAGATCAGTTATTTATTTTTAAGAGTATAAAATGCTAACTCACTGGGCACAGATGATTAATCGTTAAACAAGCCCTTCCCTAAGATGTTTACATTTACAAAAATATGGGAAAATGCAATACTGACCCCTCCAAGGCATATTTAACACAGATAATGATTTCCTTCATTCCTATTCCTCCCCTGCACTTTCTCCTGCAGTCCACATTGGTGCTGTCCTGAGGTGAACAGAGGGAAATGTTTTACTGAAAGAAAGAAAGAAAGAAAGAAAGAAAGAAAGAAAGAAAGAACGAAGATGGAACCCTGCACTCATCTTGTATGCTTCATACTGTATGAATGAGTGGTGCTGCTGGGTCGTGGAGGACTTATTCATAGAGTAGATCATGTGATCCGGTTCAACCAATGGCCACACACGTCAGAATGAAAGAAGATGTGAATATATTCCAGGTGTGTGTGAGCAGACGCCACAAGTGTCGATGTGACTTTTTACTTCCAAAACACTGCTTTGATGTTGCTGCGGCCACTCAGCTCGAGGGACCTCCTCTGCTGTTTGAAGTGCCGCCTCCCCCTCCTCCCTCCTCTGTCCTCTCTCCTCTCTCCTCTTCTCGTTCCTGTTCAAACAAACTCAAACAACACAGATTATCTCTCTCTTTCCACCTGCTCCTGTCCTGTCCGGTCTGAACTGGTCCTGTCCAGTCAGGTGCGGTCCAGTCCAGTCCAATCCATATTTAGAGACTCTCTGGTCTGCTGACCAGATCGCTTAGTTATTCACAGAGTTGTTTGACATGCATGAGTGCTTCTATAGGTTTCCTAGCATGCTGCTTTGTGTTGGGCACACCGCACCTGATGTTACAGAAGAGACTGAGCGATCGCCACGCTGAACTGCTGAAAGCTAGACTCAGTGATGTGACGTCCAGGCCACTCGGCACAAGTACTGTATGAAGAGAACGTGTGAAAGGTCAATCCTTCAGCTGGATTTCTTCTGATCTTGGTTCCATGGTGCTTCGGGGTCAAAGACGCCCTCCCAGCTTCAATGGTTACCCTTACAGAAACCAGTAATAGCCTCCAAAACTCCAAAAGTGTCAGTGAGTTTGAGTGAATATTTAAGGGTTGCAGTTCAATAAAGTTGGAAGCTTCACAGGAGACACTATTTAAAAAAAATGATCAAAATTGAAGCCCCAGATGGTAAGCTATCCTGACTTTTAACCTCTTATATGGGTGAAGCTCAAACAACGGTGCATCCTATACTTCCCATAATTACAAAGCCCAAACTTCCAGTTTGTAACAATAGCTTTCAGATAACATGTTTTAAGGCTCAAGCCCAAGCACAGATGACATCATCAGGAATATGTTTTTAAACTTTGGAAAGCTCAAGACAATATACAACCGTACTTCATGGAAGAAAAAAGAAAATCAACCGAGTGCCTCAGGAGATTCCCTGCCTTGATGACGTCACGTCACTGAGTCGAACTGAAGGCCAATACACTGTCTTCAAGTTTAGAAAAGCTCAGCCTCACAGGTCAGAGATCTTGTGCCATATCATTCTAAAGACTAATTATTTCATACAACATCACCTACAAAACACACAAAGAAACATGAGCCAACTCCAAGTGTCCAACTGCTGAACCAGAAAAGACTGTCGCGGAATCATGAATAAGCTTCTTTTTTTTTCTTCACGATGTTGCTGTCATGCATTGAGGATTTTAGACCAGAAGTAAAAAAGGGACTTTTTTTCAGATGGAAAAGGACACAGAATTGAAATGGAAAACTTGTGATTTTGACACACGGTGAAGTTTTATGTGTCACTTTGTAAAAATGTAAGCCCAAATTGGAGTCATCCGAAGCTGGAGCATTCGGCACTCTGTTCGTAAATTTATAATTTATGGAAAAGAGATTTGGGCCTGCTCTCTGTGAAGATAAAAAAACGAAAGAAATGGGGGAATCAGGTTTTAAAAGCCAGTTAACAAAACAGAAAGTGGTGCCTGTTTCCAGACTGGGTGTGTACATGATGCAGGTGATGTTTTAACTCCGGCTGCGTTTTGTGAGCAGATGAAAACCGTCTGGGCTGCAGTAGGTACCGTGCTGTAAAACAAATGATGTAGCCTTGATGCAGAGTCAGACCTAATGAGACAAATATGCATAGGGAGAATGAAATCATGGCAAACAAGGTTGTTTACATGTCCTTCCTCTGAGATGGTTCTGATGAGTTGAACAGTACACAAGTAGCATTCCTATGATGACTGTTGAATAATCATTTTATTTCTTAATTAGTTGTCCAAACTGCAGGTTGTTTGTTCAGCAGAGATATATCTCATCAAGGGATTTGGTACACTGACAGAAGTCACAGCGATGTACATCAACTTGTGTTTTTCTCCAAGACAACGGTTTGACTACCACCCAGATTCAATACAGGAGTGATGAATGTTGAAATCAAGAACTGTTACCTGGATTCTTTGTGGTAAAACTCAAGGCTCAATTGACCGTTCACTAAACCCGGCCACCTTCGGTTACTGCTGCTCGATGTGTTTGTCAGATAATTTACAGGCAACGGTCGACTGTCACTGGCAGACTTCATCAGCTGTAGCTAGCTAAGCTAATGTTAGCGCAACGAGTCGGTTAAAAATGACATCTGCGGCTCACTTTTTTATTGTTTCAGGCTGAGTCCTTTTTTACAAAGGGCTCCTAAATATGCACTTGATACATGTGTGTACATGATATCATATTAAAGAGTGAAGCTAATGCTATCAGGTTTGGACCTGTAGATCCATGTAAAATACATGAAAATAGATATACATCTTTATCTGTATCGTCCTTGTATTGCACTGTAGTTAGCCCTAATATTGTAATTCTAAAAAGGAAAATGTAGGATCTGACTGTTTCACATTTAAAGTCACAAGACCAAAGTGTTTGACAGAACTAACATTATCTTCAGCAGAATTGGTTGGGTTTGCTGGAGTATAAACTGCCTCAAATCAGGAGGACAGTAAAGCTAGGTTACTCCTGTAATAAATGAATAAGCCGGCGATAGGACACAACACTAAACTTTTGAAAAAAGATTTAGTGAACGGTCAATTGTACTATTTCTATTAAATTCAAATTTGACACCCTATCCGAGGTACACAACTCACAGCTCCACTCATCCCCGGAGTATTACATTTTGATTATTCAATACTATGTGACGACAGCTTTCGACAGAGAAGAGGAGAGATGAAGTATTTTCGCTGTGAAACAAAAGAACTGATGAGCAAAAAAAAAAAAGACATTGACATTTTTCACTATTTTTGCTTCGGCCTGCTCCGGCTCCTTCCAGCTGTGCAGGGACAATTAAAAACAAGTCAAGGATGCAAGGACAGGAGGCGAGGAAAGGAAACGTGTCCTCTGAATGAACCTTTTCCTTGGATTAGAGAGGGAAGGGTTGTCAACACCCTCCTCCTACACATGCTCTCATCATTGATCAACTCATAACCATGTGCCATATTTCATCTTGCAACGCGTACAAGACAAAAACTTTTGGTGTGACATATGAAGCTTATGATAATGATGATGAAGTTATATGGTTTTCCTTCCTTTTCATTTGTGAATCACGTTGTGCAAACAAGAATCTTTGTTGAACAAAAGTCAAGGCCACTAGTGTTACTAGAGTGCTGATGCTGCAGTCTGTTACTATGTGGATGTATGAATATGTATGTGAGAAATAAGAATAATTTGATCAACTGTTACAGGTACTTTATATAAAAAAACATTTACAAGCATGGTGTTCCTTTTCTGTGTGATTCATGCATGTGATTTAATAGATAGATAGAGAGACAGTTCTTAGTCTGACCACAGGGTGGCAGCACTGAGCTGCAGGTGAGTGTATTTGATTCAGGGTGAAGTGGTATTTTGGGAGTTTTTGAGAGCTCCTATTCCAGGAAGAAGCCCCATAATAGGCAGATCACTTATTGCTTGCTGACTCTCTAGAACCATCAGCGGGCGTAGTGTTGATGTTGACTCCACAAGAGAGCCGTCGAGGGAGATATAATTTAGCTGAGCTGCAATTTTATTACCAAGTGCTGCAAGGAGATGGCACATGAGAGCTTCAGGGAAAGTTAAAACTCACATCAGTCTTCTTGTATATACTCTGAAAGGTTTATCGTATACTGTCTGATAGTTTTACATGGTACAATATGAATATATGCATCTGCCGTTTAAAGCCTACTTTCGATTGACTATGTCTTCTAAATCCTACTATATAGTGACGACATGTCTGCTACATCTGAAATTATCTCTGAGACGCTAGATCTCAGATTCTAACAGCAATTTGCACGGCTATGAAAAAAATCAACAAGTGGTTAATACAAGCCAAAACGTTAAGGCTATAGTTTAATAATAATAAAAATCAGAATCCGAAATATTAATTGCTTCGTTTTGTTCCTTTGTATATATATATATATATATATATATATATATATATATATATATATATATATATATATTACATTTTTTTTATATTTTGTAAAATGTGTACATAATGCTACAATACATAACACAATATCTTAGGAAAATATAAGCAATGATAAAAAATAAGGAGTGGGAAATGAAATAAATATTAAAATATGTGCATCACATACCACAGTATAACCACAGTGTCAACAAGCAAGAAAACGCATTATGAAATGAATAGAAACAGTGTGGTGGATTGCACTGAAGTGTAGAATTGAGACTGATAGCATAAAAACAAAAGAGGCAGAAACAGCAAACTGGACGTTTCCTCTTCGCGTCGCTGTCCGTGGTGCTGAATGGACTTCAAGGTCAGCCCGGGGGGCGGCGCTGCGATCTAATTGTTCTTATTGTGGTCAGCTGTCTATTTGTTTTTGTATTCCCCTTGTACGTGATGTTTGTTCCTGTTCCACTGCCTTTTAAAGTCCGTATAGCACGCAGCCTATCCTGTTATTCCTATATTGTAACTGTTCTGCGACAGCAGAGCCCCCGGATGGAGAGTGGGGGCGCTGTCCGCGGTGCTGAAGCAGAGCGACGTGATATTTACCAAAATAAAAGATCGTGTTTTTGCAAAATCATGGGGCGGAAATGACAAGCAGCAGGAAAATGAACACATTTTTAATTTCTACAAACATTTCGTGGCTTTCAGTTGGACAATTCAAGATTCATGAACATCACACGTGCACGCGTGGCGGGCTTTAATACACGTCAATGACAAAGAGGAGGGCAGTCTAATGCGCGTACACGTGCCAATGTGCATCACGACCACATTTCAGGCTCATGTACTGTAACACATGTCTAATGTGTTTTGCCCACTTATGACAATCTGCCACGTGAGTTTTTTTTTTTTTTTGCACGTCAGAGGATCACAGAGAGACGCGAAGACGGGTGACCCCCCCCCCCCCCCCCCCCCTCCCTCTCTCTCTCTCCCTCCCTCCATCTCCGACTCACGCGAGCTAATCGGTGCGCTTCCGCCCCGAGTCGGCCAATCAGAGCGAGGTGCGCTGCAGCTTATAAACCCGTCTGCTGCCTTTCCCGTTGCACCGTCCCCTCGCTGTCCTGAATCATTGACCCCCCGGCTGCATCCCTGAACTACTGCAACTGCGAAGATGGCGGCCCGGGTAAGACACTACAAATATGTATACCGTATACGTGCTGTATTTATTCAACCCCAAAATATGTGGTATCCTCGTGTTTCTGTCCGGGAAATGAGGGGGGCGGGGATGGCGTAACGCGTCGATGTCCCCCTTCACCATACGACCAGTCTCGGTGCCTCGATGCAGGCGGCTGAAAGTCATCGCCACAGCGGGAACATGGTGTTTATTTCACGTGATGTCGCATCCCCCCGTCACCCTGACGTTGCGTTAGGAAGAATCGTTTCCTCCCCTCCACCCCTCCGTGCCGCTAACCGCTGCCTCCTCCCCGGGAGGATCGCGGGTTAATCCCGGACTCCCGCTTGCCCTTGAGCCGACGCTGCTGCGTGCAAACACGGCCACTGAAACGCGTTCACGAGACACGCACCTGAAGAAGAAAAAAAAAAAACGAGTTGTCGTTATTTTTGTGCGTACGCTCAGAACACAAGCGAGGTGTCAAAGCAGTCCCGCGTTTGACGTGACGTATTTGTCCCAATAAAACCCCCCAATGACTGTGATGTGGAGCAGTGCGTAGCTGGTGGATTGTGTACGCAGTCGTCGTACAGGAGGGGTGGAGGGATGCCAGGTAACCGGTGTCGGCTCTCATCTCATCACAGAGATGCCTCTTAAAATGCAGCATCCACTGATTTAAAAATAATGCAGCAGTAACATGTAATGGCCGAGGGTGTTTACGTTGCAGGTGGAGGCTTACATTCAGCAAACATGTGATCACGTGATGATATCTGGCTCTTTCCAAGCAGTGATCCTGTTATTCCATCGTGTTTAGAGAGGAATTCTTTGTTAGGAAAAAGCCCTTGAGATGTACCAAGCAAATACTAATATATGTACATGTGCATTATTATTCTAGACCAATAGTTCCACAACTGTTTTTTTCTCATAAAACTCTTTTGTAACTCATTTTGAGTAATAAGCCATCTTTGTGGCAGCCTCTCTCTAACGCCTGTACGGCAAATAGGGAGCTGACATCTTGGTAAATCTCTTGTCTGTCTCTCATTCTCTATTATTTGAGGTTTTGGTAAGAAACCCAAACGACACACAATGTCCTATAGTGCACGCAGAGTCGTGATGCAAGGTGCTCGTAGCTGCAGCATTACACAGCAATATTGGGTCATTATGCTCGTGGTTTCACCATAAAAGAGAGTGACCATAAATCATGTACCTTTATCCACGAGGGGTGTCACTTTGTGCTGGTAGATTCAGCATATTTCAGCTAGGGGCTCATTCATAACCTCTCAGAGCAGGCGTGCAGATCTTAATAACCTCATTCACAGTTTTAACCCCTTCACCGCGTGTGTCATTCGGTGGGTGCTTTTATCCAAAGCTCCCTGAGCTGCTTGCGTATTGTGTATCGGCAGTTTTGCTTGGTGGAAATGTGTCAGTGAAAACTCTTTGCTAATGGCTCCAACTGTCTTTTTGCTCCCACCTATATCCCGGCAAGTCTCACCGTCAATATTAAACAACAACTATAGAGGAGAATCATTGAATAACTGCGTTCCAAACATGGTGAATCACTCGGTTCGCCCCCGGCATCTGATACCTGAGGCCACGCGGCTCCCTCTAGCGTCTGCATGAGACACGGCTGCTCAAATAATCCGAATTTTATCTAAATCCCAATATTGCCTACACTGCAAATTTAAGTTAAAGGAGTCAAAAGACCATTTTGACTTAAATATTGTGGCGCTGCACAGGCGTGTGTCCCTGTGATGTGAGAAAACCTTTATTTTGGTACAGATCCAGATATGTATTACATGTCTGCTGTCCTCCCTTGTGTATACAGTTTGAGCATGATGGATGCACAGTGAACATTTTATGTAAATAAATCCCAACACCTATCACGTTCTCCTCCACCACCCCTTGTCCAGTGGTCGTGCATGACGATGCGCAGCCAGACGCAATCAATGTTATAGGAAGGAACAACACGATGCAGTTGTTTTACAGATGAGAAACAGATGCATCGGCTGTGAGAGAATGCTCTGTTTGTCATGTCAGCCATGTGAAGCTCAGACTGGATTTCATATCCTGGTCCGTGTGTGTGTGTGTGTGTGTGTGTGTGTGTGTGTGTGTGTGTGTGTGTGTGTGTGTGTGTGTGTGTGTGTGTGTGTGTGTGTGTGTGTGTGTGTGTGTGTGTGTGTGTGTGTGTGTGTGTGTCTGTGGGTGAGTGTGCGTACATAGAAAAAAAAGAGGAGATGCGATGGTACGTTCTTCCTCTTGGCCATCCAGCATGAGTCAAAAGTGTCCATCGGGGTGTTGTTCGACTCTCCCGGCTGATGACACACACACACACACACACACACACACACACACACACACACACACACACACACACACACACACACACACACACACACACTCACTTGCCCAGCGGACCACATAGACCTACTGTTGCTGGGCATACTGCAGCCTGTCAGAGGGAGTCAGGACTAAACAAACAGTTTCACACAGAATGACACCATGATGGACGCCACAGTTTCAAAAGACGGGATTTGGAAAAATAAGGCTTTAACTGTTAATATTATGTTGGTTGTCGGTTTAAGAATCTCATATCAGTGTTTTATCGTCAATTTGCCCAATGGTGTTGGGAGAGAAAACCGTTTTGTAAATCATCTCCCCTAAATTCTCACTTCCAAAGCAGGTGATGGGTTTGGAACAGTCCGCCTTACTTTTCAAACGCGTTCATGAATGTTTCATTGCTCTCATGAATATACAGCCAAGAAAAAGGCTTTCAGAGCGAACAAGAACACCATGTGGGTAGTCTGCGTGTTGACAAGCCTCTGGCACGGACTTCCTGTCTCTGACCCTATCTGCTGATTCCTCTCTAGAGGGGGAGGGCGGAAAAAAGAGGATTCATCGCCGTTGGGAAAATGGCTTTCCTGTTCTGATGCTGATCCCACGCTGGGATGTTTCCAGCTGCCACTCACCGGCCGTCCACCGCGTACATGCAGACACTCACATGAGATCGAGCTCCTGATCAGAAACAGTGACGACGTCTATGTACCGAATATGCAAAATCCGATTCATGCCTTAGTCTAAATATATCTTTGACATGCAGGATATGTCAACATTATCATTATCATAGTATACAGCACATTCAGTTTGTGCATATATTGTTTTGTTTGTGTTTACAATGAACTGATTTTGCTTTTTACGGACAAATTATTGGTTGTTGGTTTCCTTTCTCGTTCCATTTTAAGAAATTAAAACTGGTAAGTCCTTTGTTATTTTGTAGATTTAAATGATGAATTAATCGGGCTCAGGATAAGCAGCTGGTTTTGGGAGGCTACACAACAGATAGTTTAAAGTTTACAGTAGATCCCCTTTGAAGAAGTAGAGCCATGACAGATTAGAGAGCGAGTGGTCAGAGTGAAACATCTGTCCAATATGTAATACCTTAAGTTTGTAGTTATTAAATTGATATTTATGGTACAGTGTGTGCCAGTGCTGTGTACAAAATAACAATTTAAAATGTAATACTATCAAAAATGCCCTAAAAAAAGATCATGGAGCTTATTTGGACACAATGACTCTGAATATATGAGTAAGAGGCCTGGCTCTGCCTTGTGTACCTGTTCTTTGAAGTCATGGTAAGGTGGGGGACTGGCTGAGGTGGACTCTGGCTCCGCTATAAAACACACAATTGGAATTGCACAAAATAAAATCATTCACCATATATAAGTCAACCATAGAGCAACCTTTCTATCAATAACTCAATGGTGAATTAAGAACTTTAGCTATCTAGGCACCCTCCGAACTCTTTAAACGGTCAGTTATAAATTGAGATGCTTGTGGGTGATCAGTCTGCTCATCTAAAGAGGGGCTTTCAGTTTGTGAGACGTTCATTAATTATTTATCTGCTTTCATAAATGTCAATTTGACCTCAGGATTCACAGGGATCTTCAGTCTTTGCCTTGAGCTCCTAAGTAAACAGACCATATTCAACCACCACCAGACAGAGTCAGCTGAAGGTCAGAGAAGGTCAGGGAGACACTTGACTGTGGTGGAGATAGACCTGACGACCTTCTGTCCACCAGGCAGTCTGACCAGCCGTCTGTCCTCCATCAAGCAGCTGAATGAAGCGCACAACTCAAGACTGAAGCCTATAAACGTTATTAATTTCTCTACTCTGTTTCGCATTTAGTCCCAAAGAAGCATTTTCTCCTCCTTTTTGATGGAATTACAATTACCTCTTTGGACACTAATCTTCAGTTTACTTTACAAACAGCAACTGCATCACAGCGGGACCTAAACGAAGGTAAACAGCTTAGACCTAATTAGACCTCAAGTTAAGTGTGGCCACTAACCAGGTAACCAGGTTACTATGTCCATAGGAAAATAAACAGTGAGATTCTGTATGCTCTACTTCTCTCTTGATGTATTCCCTCAGTAAACATTGTAAACATGAGTTTATGTCTCAATCTCTAGTTTCAAGTCTTCTTCAATACAGCATGATGTTTATTTAGTAAATTATGGTCATTTAGAGTCAAACATACATCAGAAAAGCAGGGTGGGCCTGAGGCCATACCTGTGTTTTCAGTTCAGAAAAGTTAATTGTAAACTTTCGGTTGCAAACAAATGTCACGTCAGCGTTCAGTTCAACTCTCAAGTCTCACTTCTGGTTACAAAAAAAACAAGATGGTGACCGCCAAAATACCAAACTCAAGGTTTTTAAAACGGCTGTCCCCAAACCAATGTGATGTCATTGCAACAACGCCAAATTATTATATACATTACATACACCTACCACCTATGAGTTCAGGTATTTAATTATATATATATATTATATATATATATATATTTAGTCTCAAACCAGTGTTGAGCTTCAAGGAAAGCCTCATCGATCTGATTCAATGAATACACAGAGCTCGGGTGCTTCTGATCCCAAACTCAGTGCAGAAAGAAAAAAGAACCAGACGCCTACATGCGCGATGGAGCAAGTGAGGGGGCTACAAAAGATGGCAGCTGTGCCGTTGAGCGTCTCTTCCTCTCTCCTCTCTAATGAAGTGAGCGTGTTTATTCCTCTCATTATCTCCCTGTAGCTCAGCCATCTTTTGCTCAGCAGCTATTCGTCAAGAGACGGTTGTTTGTTTGTTCTCTGCCCCCGCTTCTATTTCAGCACCCACACCCAATTCTAGAGGAAGCAGACCGCATCGGCGAAGTCGGGGCTGTTAGACTGCCTCTGTTTTATTATGCATCAACAAACTCAGCCCTCCCTCCAACTAGTGGAAAAGCTTTCCACAGTTGTATCCCAATCCTGATTAATCTGCTGTATCCTACCGCACCAGCCTGGACCTAAAACCTCTTTTAACTACAGCAGCAATGTCTCTGCCGCTCAGTCTTTTCAGTCAAATCAAACCAAAAATCAGTCCCTCTATTCATTTGAAATCTTTCAATGGCAGGCATTAAAAAAGATGTAACTGATCTCCAACTATTTGTACACAGAACTAGAGGTGGGGTTGCAAATGTTGCCGTTCAGCATAGATTTTCTCATAACATTATATGTTTTTAATCCACTTTATTAGTGAAAGTTATTATCAAACCTCAGTCTTAACAAACCCCCTTGGAACTCGCATGAAAATGATTTTGTAACCAACAACCAGGCTAAATATCAGTCTAACCAAGCAGCTACCAACTATTGCTATATATTCTAAATAAAAGCTATGTTAGAATACATTCTACGATAACTGGGAGATAACGTTAGCTAGCTAACTTCTCCATAGCTTCTGGGAAACCCGTTTCAAAAAGCAGGTTTGTGATCAGCGCTGACCTTCACTAGACGAATGTTATTTTACCATAACTAGCCTACATTTGTTAACATAAACTTTGAGTATCAAACTATCAATCCCTGAACATAATGTGACAAATTCTACTTACAACATACAACAGAGCTTTTACTGTTAAAACCACGAGCTCTGCTTATTTAGATCAAGCTCAAGGTCCACAGTGTGACCTATTACCTTTATTATGTAATTGACTCGTGAAAAAATAAGTTTGATATCAATCAATGAAGTGCTTTGTGTCCACTTACATGACATCTGTGCTCCTCCATTCTTTGCTGACGATCTAACGTTGCTACAATCCAAAATATTGTCCGTCTGTTTTGCAGTTCGTGATCCAGTCAGATTTGTATTGAATGTTTTCTTATCAATAAGGTCGTAACTCTTCTTAAAATATGTAACAGTAGCAGGCTCATTTTAAATGTGTGAATACGTAGTGCTATGCATGATCCACCTTTATAAAAAAAACACATATCTTCTGTACATACACGTTGTGCGTATCGAGGAATTGCGTGTTTAGTATGCGACTGTGAGTGTGTCGGAATGTGTGTGTGAGTGTACGTGTGCTAGAGAGGGAGAGTAATGGTTAATCCCCGCCTGTCTCGGCGCTGGGCCTTCCTCGAGCTCTGAGCTGTGGCTATATTTAGAGAGCCACTCTGCTTTGGGGCAGCCATCACAACACACTGGCAAACACACTGACACACACTCGCTGGACACACTCTGTGTTTCTGGGAGTGTCTGTGTGCATGTGTGTGTGTGTGTGTGTGTGTGTGTGTGTGTGTGTGTGTGTGTGTGTGTGTGTGTGTGTGTGTGTGTGTGTGTCTGACAGGCGGGAGCAACCTTCAGAGTGGTTGTTGGCTGTTTGCTCTGTCACTTTGATATAACCCTTATAATTATTATTATCATTTTTATTTACCAGCTGTATTTAGTATCCATGTACATGGATGTATCAGCGTAAACCGTTTTTTAGGATTGTATTTGGATTCTGTGATTCAAAGTTGTGGATGCGTGTTCGCCGGTCGCTGTTGAGTACCTCACTGCTGGCGTTTAGTTTTCTTGAAGCAACATGAAAACTTTGCTTTACATGTCCCATCTTTTTTTATGCTTTGCAACGGCTTATAATGGCATTAAAAAAAGGTTATGTTTTAATCGAATTAGCTTTGATGAAGAGCCCCTGAATATCAGACACTCAAGAGACACAAATTAAATCTGGCTGTGAAGCACCATCACTTCCTTTGGGAAAATGACTCAAAAACCTTCCTGATTTATTACCGCCTCCAACAGAAGACTGCCATGGAATTACTTAGTCTGATTTATTTCAATCGGAAAGTGAGTTGCCTCTCATAGGCAGCTCATTAATTTCATAATGTGCAGATATCGAACACGTGTCTGTGCCAAGCAGGAACACATCTTAGGCTTCTGAGTTGATTTGTGGTTTAATACCGTCGATTATAATTTGACCTTTTAGGATCTACTGCATCAAACACGTACCAGCTATTATCACATTGAGTGCTCTGGGCTTTTAAACCCTGCTTGTGCTTCATGCGCAGTGTTTATATGTAATTGCATGAAAAAACCAAAGCACAACTTAAAGTTGAGAAAGCACACAGCACTGACGCAATTAACAGCGTCGCTTGGCTCATATTGCATTCGTTTGGATGGAAAAGTCGGACTGCAACGCTTCCAGATTGAATTGCCGTGGCTTAGATGCAACAAATCTGTTTTGACATTGATTTCTTTCTCCTGTGGCGAGATCACGAAGCCAAACTGAGACAGGAGGTTGAGAGGCTTTAGCTCAGCTACTCTCAGCTCACTGCTGGTCCATCTAGTGGGGAAATCCTCTCTTGCACTCACTATTGATATTTGTGAATACATGTTTTACAGTTTGAATAATGAATACTGGCCATTAGTAGGATTTTAAAAGACATATTAGTAATTGCTCGTGACAGATAATTGTCTTATGATTGGATCCCCCCATACTGACTACGCCAAAAACAATTGAGGGAGCTCCATTTAAACCTTTTATTCCCATCATTTCTGCCAACACTCAACAGATTGTGAAGCAAAATCCCAATCATAAATTTTCTAACTGCCCAATTTATCTGACCATCTAATGCAGTCAAATATGCGTACAACGCGCGCTCTGAAGTGTCCCAAGCGCCTATTTTTCAGGGTGCTACGCCTGCGGCCCAAGAACCTTTGAAACAGGCACAACCAATCGCAGCCAGCAGATATATTTCCCTTCTGTGTTCTCAGTCTACGGTAAATACATGGAGGAGGTGTTGATTATTTTAGTGCACTTTTGTGGATCGGACCTTGAGGAGCGGCAGATAGCGGTTGCGAGTTGTGGTGCTTTCAGCTGCCGCTAACCCATTGTTGGTTTGAAAATATTAATTATTGCGGATTTATCTCAGTGAGAGGCCGTTAAAATGTTTTCAAATGGAAGAGAAGGTTAGAAATGTGACCACCAACTCCCATTCAATGAGTGACAAGGTTCTGCTGACACAATATATATATATATATATATATATATATTAGTATATATTAGTGTATATTTTCAAGCTCTGGTGACATGGACAATTTCATAATAGCAGAAAATACGACCTGAGAACGTCTTCAGGATTCATTTTGCAGTCTTCAGGATTCATTCTCAACAGGGGATGACAGATCTGTTGTGTCGCTTATCTTAAACCGTCGGCTGTGATGCAGCAGAGCTTCGTCACTCATCGATTGCCAGTGCAGCATCTGACTGGATACACCCTCTCCCCCGAGGCACAGCAGGATGAATAATTTAATGGGCTGGTTAGAATATTTAGAGCGAGCGAGCGAGGGGAGACGAGGGGAGTTACGGTTTATTTTTCCGGACACTCCCTGGTCCTGCAGATTTACACAGCGTGGCAAAACACTTTTGGATTCATATATTGAAAGAATAGGAGATCATGCCACAAATTTGTCCCAGGGGAAGAGGAAGGGAGGCAGAATGATTAGTAATAAGAAAAATGTAATTATCTTTTAATTTCTCTCACCATTAAATGCGAGAGATGAATTTAATTCAGTTGTTTTTTTAAAGATTTTTTGCTGCTGCTGATGAAGTTTGCTAAAATGAACGCATTAAGTGATTAAGGGCCGAGAGCAAATCCATTGCACAGAAAGCCCTGCGACAGATTATTTTTCGAGATTATGTTTTTGGAGCAGAAAATAATAAGTAACACAGTAAATATGGAGAGACTGAAGAGCAGCTTTGAAAGAAATAAAAGAAACACCCGAGTCAGCAGCAACTCAAACAGAAGTTCTCATCTCGGCATCCCAGACAAAACGAAGACAGAGTCTGAGGTTGTATTTACTCTGAGTAGATCAAACAACACGGTTGAAGCCTTTTTATTACCTCTACTGCTTAGATGCAGTCAGAGCACACTTTCTCAAAAAGGTGAGAGCCTATTGTAAATATTTTGGAAACAGAAAGACAGGCGGGAAGATGGAAAAACAGATGGATGGATGGAACGAAGGAAGGACAATCTTAATGTCGAGAGATCCTGAGAATGCACCAGCAACTTATTCAAAGTCTACACTTCTAAGTCGTGATCGCTTGCAAAAATGTCCTGCTGCTAAATGTTCTTCTGCCTGTTTGTTCTTTTATTTTAAGGGAAATTTGGTTATTTGTTTTTTTTTGCTGAGAGATAGATGAGAAGATTGATACCACTCTCATGACCGTACTGTTATTACGTCGCTTAGCATAAAGGCTGTAAACCAGGGGAACAGGTTGCCCCGAGTCCAAAGGCAACAAAGTCCACCTACCTACACCTTTAAATTAACATGTTATGTATTGTTTGGGTACAGGACTTTCCAGGCAACTAGTGGAAACTCCAGGAAGCTACTGGACCAGAGATGTAACCTGATCATTAGCGAGCTTTTAGAGATGCTGGCAGGCAGATGGGGTTACCTTTGGACAGAGCCAGACTAGCTGCCTAGGCTAGAAGTCATATGCTAAGATAAGCTGATCAATTGGTCGCTCTAGCTACAGACGATGGTATCAATCATCTCATCTGACTCTGAATAAAGGTATTTCCTAAAATGTCTTGTTATTCAATTAATTTAGTCATACTATGCTTTTGTAAGCTATTTTATGAATTATATGCTGTGTGATTTTATTTCGAGTCAATCACTACCAAGCGTTCACAATACGCAGATACAAAGAGTCGCAGTACGCTGAATTAATAATTAGCTTATTAAAGGTAAAGAGACTTTAAAATAATGAAAGTCTCGGTTAAAAGAGCTGTCATTGGGAGCTCAGAGCTTCCTTGAGGCAAAAGGTGACAAACCTCCGCTTAGAAAATGGAGCAGGAAGTCAAACAGGGAATTCATGCAGAACAACTGATGTTAACATATACTTGTTAAAAACTTGTTAAATTGTATTTGCTGCTGACACTGTTCCACTACATGTGATTTCTTGTCTGTTTGAGCATGCCGGCTAATGCTAACTGACCCCGTCCTAAGCACCCTAACAACTCAACGGTACACAAAGCGATAACAGGACTAGCACCGGTGTAAATCACTGCCGTTCTCACTCCATGACGGGAGTCAATCACAAATTATGGATTTTCAAATCATCCCTAATTGACAGATTTCTTTTGGATTGAATGAAATATGGAGGCAAATTACCATAAAAGCATATCACCATAAAGGTTCCCATTCCTAGCATAAGACACTTTCACCGCTCATCCATTAACAGTTCACCCATCGGGTCTCTATCATCCACGCCTCTTCCCACAATAAGACCAACGTCTCTATTGTGGGGAAGAGATACAAGCTCATGATAAAACATAACAGCGTATGTTTGGCATGGCACTCGCATCTTCCGACCGCTACAAGATTTGGGGTTGAATTTTGTAAATTTGGCATTCGGCAAAAAAGTGACAGAAACAAAAAAAAAAGTGTTTTCTGGTTGAAAAAAAAAAGGTTTCGTTTCCAAACCAACCCCAACTCTGGTCTGCATGCGCTGCACACCATCCCAGGTGATCTCATTATGGAGAGTGGGGCTTGCATGAGAGAACCCATCCCTCTGAATGAAACTTGAATGCACCTGTCTTCACCTCGCACCTCAGCCCCAGCTTGCTGCTCTAAAGTCCCCCTCCGTCTCAAATACTGTCTTCTGTCCTCCCTCTCTGCTTGCCCACGCTGGTGCCCACAAGGTCGTAATATTTTTCAAGGTATGTATGGATACACACTAGTTAAATTAATTACATTTTTGTTAAAGCTGCCATCTTCGTCGTCATGTGGAATACATTTCCGGGTTCAGCGGATGTTCCTGCTCCCCCTCCCCCACCCCACCCCGCTGCAGGCTGAGATCCATAGGCAACAATGCACATTGCAACACCCCTGGAAGATTTATATTGCAATCCAGGGAGCTGCAATGTCAAGCTGGTGTCATGTGCTGACTGAATGGAAATGCTAGCTCATTAGCATCCATTAATCAACTCCCCCGTCTCTCTCGTCATCTCTCGCGGGACGCTTCGTCTCCGAAGCCCAGAATGAAATGAATTTGTTCCGTTACGAGCTTTCATTTTGATTCAGGAGGCCGGTAGTCTGAATACTGAATACATACCCAGGGAGCTAGATTGGGGTTATAGCGCATTAGCCGTGTTTTGCTAGCATCTAAGATCTTAAATGTGAAATGAAGGTGTATACTGAAGATATTTGGTCATAATGCCATGGGAAGAAAGTTATTTAATCCCTAACCTTACTTCCTGTTTGCTTGGTTGTCTGTAAAACTGTGCTCTTTCACAAAAACAAAAGATAAAAGTGGCATCGAGGACGTCGCAACAGTTACAATGGATTCCAGTGATGACAAGTTTTCACGACGGACACAAAAAAAAAAACGTACTCCCAACTTGTCAAATACCGTGAAACTATGAAGCTCCACCAATCCCTCCAGCGTCAGCTGCCTCTAGTGGCCGTTATGACGGGAGTGAAGGAGGAAGTCAGGTGACCTTACAACGAGGATGGACGGGTTGGACTTTCACCCAGGAGACCGCTGTTCCTGTCCCGTGTGAGGTCAACGTATATTATATATATATATATTATATATTTATTTGGGGGAGTTTTTCCTGATCCGATGTGAGGTCCCGGGACAGGGATGTTATGTGTACAGATCGTAAAGCCCTCCGAGGCAAATTTGTATTTGTGATGTTGGGCTATATAAAATAAACTGAATTGAATTGAACGTTTAAATTAGGTAATTTAAGTCTGGTAGCCTGCTTAACTTGTACACATTATGTACAACGTATGTAACGTACTTAGCTTGCGTTAGCTTAAGGTACGTACAAACATACTTACCTTAACAGAACTATGTTTTTTTCCCCGAATCATACCAAGTAGCAACGTAACATACTTTAGTGACCTCACATACTAAACTTGCGTCACGTACACAACATGACATTAACCACGTGTTGAAGTATATCGGACTACCCTGTACTTAGCGTTAGCATGCGACGAGTTTGGAGTGGGAACATGTTGGATATAACCCTGATATTAACTCCTCTGGTTATTGCGGTGGTAGTTGTAGTGGTGACGCTAGAGGGTCATTTTAAAACTCTGAGCGCCCGATTGTCACAATTTGTGTCAACATTCGCCCTCCTTCTCTCATAACTGTCATAACTCAGTCAAACCTGAACACACATGATTTCACTTTCAGTGTATTTCAGTATATCTGATGTCCGCTCCAAAAAAATAAACGCTGCTTGAAATGAATTGCCTTGGGTTTTAAATAAACCGTGTTGTGATACTTGATATGTTTTCTAGGTTACCCAGATGCTTTCTAGGGTAGCCCTGATGGGATGCAGTTTACAGATAACCATGGCAATCGTGTATTTATATTCCAAGTATTTCATTATATGTTTGCTCTTAACTGCCCTCTCTGTCATCCATATTGATCTTTGTGCCACATTGCTGTCCCCGCTGAAAGCAATATGTCACATCTCCATTACAACAAAATGTTTTCCGTTATGTATCACATCTATATTGGGTTCCACAGAGGAACTGTTTTTCATTCCCCACTTTATGGCTCCTCCTTTTTCACAGAGAATGGGTTTGCTTGATGGTCTATGACAATATTTGAGATAATTGCTAATTCATTTTAATGATCATACTAAATAAGCAACGTTTTGAATTTTTAATTTATTCAAGCTCAGTCAAAACTAATTTTTCCCGAATCCTCTTCGGAATAGAAAAAATCCAGAAAGAAATGACATTTATTATGATTGAACGAGCCCTTCAAGGCTCTTGACACACTGGTCCTGCTCTGTTTCACCTCTGTCTGGCCAGACGACGGGGAGCCGGTGATGTGGGCACGATGCCAGCAATGCAGTGTTTCCTACCAGATAGTCTCTTCTCTCAGCTGCTCTATATCTACTGTCTTCTCATTTCATTATCTAAATACACAGTTAGTGTACGAAATACTAGTATACAGTATATATTGCATCTTGTACACTAATATATATATATTTAGTCCAGAAATCACCACATTTAACGTACCTCGTGGTTTGCAGAAACGTACAATGCCGACATGTCTTCTGGGGACTGGGTTGCATTTACGTGTGATTGATTAATGATGACGATGTATCTGTCATCAACAGGTGGCCTACAAGTAATGATGGAGAGATGAGAAGCTGCTTCAAATCTATGTTTCATTTTACACACCAGGTGGCTGTAAAATGGATACAGCCTGAGCACTTTGTCACCCGTGTTGAAGTCAACAGTACGGTCATTATTTGTCTATTTGTACTTCTGGCAAAGAATCCTTTGAGACTATGAATGGATTTAGTAGAAATCTACGAGGGGGGATTTAGCAAATAATTGGTAGGTAACCAGATTTTGCCTGTAATCTGGATCTGGAATTTCTCCCGTGAAACAGTTTTTGTTGCCCATCCGTGGTTTCACTCCTAATGAGGAGGCCTCGAAATCCAGCTGCTAAAAAGCATTTCTGTCCTATTTTTAATTTGTATTGCAGCTGTGCAAGTCACAGAATGCTCTGACTAAGATGGATATTTATTTAGATTTACATTACATTACATTTAGCTGACGCTTTTATCCAAAGCGACTTACATTTTTGCTCTATACACCGTAGACACAGCAACGGGGAACAATTAGGGGTTAAGTGTCTTGCTCTTGTGGTTGTGGGACGACCACTCATCCCCCTGAGCTACTGCCGCCCCACCCCCCTAGATGCAGCGTTATGGATTAGCACTTTATTTATTTTCATTTGTGAAAGAAACAGCGCGTTGTGTTGCTCTCGAAGGGAGGAGGCTTCAGCATCGTATGTCGTCAAACTGCTGAATCGTTTGAGCTTTTAACGAAACAGTCAAAGCGATACGCAGATGAAACACAGAGGAGGACTCCGTGTCACATGAAGGGAGAGCCGGTCTGGAGCATCGGCTGTGACGCCTCGCTGGAACACAGGACTTAAAACAATTTGTGGCAGAGTAACCTTTGCTGTGCTATTCATGCCTGTGATAAACCCGCAGTAAAGCCCGATTTATGGCCTGAGGCGCTGTGCGATTGCTTCATGCAGTTACCGTGGTTACCACTTGCACAGTGATGTGCATGGGAATGTCTCTCTGCTGAACCTTGCGGCAGATTTTTCTGTAGCTTTCTTCTGAGCTGCAGAGACGGTTGGTTGTGCTGCCAAGGGTTTTCAATTCATGTGGATATGAGAACACGGCATGTGTCCTTGTATTCAAACCTTTCTTACCACCTGTAAAGTACCTGAGACTCCTGGACGATAAAGAAGGACAGGCCATCAATACGTTGTATTATATGACCTGGATCCCCTGATACCCCAGCCCATCATACTTAAGTAAATATACAGAAGTATGATGAGCAAAATATCCTTAAAGCATCCAAAGTAAAAGTACTAAACTCCCTGTGACGGGCAGGTGGCCGGAGGAATGACTTCCAATGAATGTTCATGTTGCTGGATGTGTAAATAAGCAACTGTTTGTGAGCACATTCATCTTTTCAACTTATAATATAATATGCAATATAATTATGCAGGTTTATGTTCCTTTTTTTTTTTTTTTACCGACTGAAGTATAGTAACTGCGGCTTTCAAATAAATCTAGTGGGGTAAAAAGTAAATTTAAATATCATTGCACTGTTGTTGTCGTTGATTGTTGATTGTTGTTTGTCTCGTCCAACGTTTCATGTCCAACGTATGCACCTTCTGCCGAGCAAAATTCCTCGTTTGTGAAAACATTCCTGACAATAAACGGTTTCTGATTCTGATTCTGATTCTGAAGTGCTTGGAAATGACACGTCAGAACAGCACTGGTTATCTCAGCCTTTAACATCTGGAACGGAGTTACTCCAGAGATCATGTGATCATTAATATACACTGTCAAGCAGGATTTTTGTGAATCAACCTTTTTGTTATTAACTTAACATACGTTTTTTTAATTAAACTACAAAATTCAAGTTGTTTATTTCCAGACCGTCTCAGCATCTTATAAACATGAGTGCATGTAACACAAACTTTGGAGTAAATTCTTAATGCAGAGAGTGAATAATGTTGTTAAGTGTGGGAAACAACACACAGAATGATCACATTTCTTACCAGACAGAATATATAACTCTCAGCCCAGGAATTGCTCTCAAATGTTCAAATAACAGATGAAACCAAATAAAACTACTGATCCTTCCAGCAGCTTTTTGTCAATATCTTTTAAACATGTTTGCTCTTCCGCTCCTTCACCCTTTCTCCTCCTACTCCTCTTCCTCTTCTCAGACCATGCAAGCGGCGCGATGCCCGACAGATGAGCTGTCGCTGACTAATTGTGCCGTGGTGAACGAGAAGGACCTGCAGTCAGGACAGTGAGTAATATCATTATCGCCCATTCATCCGTGCGCCGGCCCACACAGCGGTGCTTCTCCCCGAGCATTTACTCGTCCATCCACCTCATCGTCTTATCTTTCATCCGGAAGGTCACAGTCATCAATCTGACACGAGGCTGCCGGATACGCGGCGTGTGATCATCGTGATTATTTAGCTTGATATTGTAATAATGATATCTAGAGGTGCGATAATTAAACGTAAAAAAGACACCATCTTTTCAACCTGATGATACAAAAATGTGTATAAATCGCAAAAAGCAATGCCAACAACAGGTCCTTGAAGCTAATTGACAAATATCAAGCACTTCTGATCTGATCCCTGATCAGTGAGATCAAATTCTGAAGAGTTAACGCTGAAGCACATGAACGCATCCTTTCCTCTGTATCCCAAAAGCAGAAAACAATAGTGTGGTTTTCCATGTTAGACCAACTTGTCGAATTAATGCATTGTTTGCAGTTATGTGCAATTCTTCTGACTTCAGCACGTTCAGCCATAAATTAACCCAGCACACGTGTGGTCACCTTGTATTAAAATTCAAAGAGTTACCTCACCAAACATTTGGGGTTAGCAACATTATTATGCTTATTCAGCACATTTGTTTCTCTAAATGAAGGTGCAAACAGACTGTGCACCCTCCCCCCCCCCCCCCCCCCCCCCCCCCCTTCTTTTCTTCCAGTGTTTCCATTATTTTGTCCCTGTCAAGCCATTTTGTGCATCTGTGAAATAAAAGCGTTTCCACTTGGCTTTGCATGACAAACACTCCGGATGTCATCGTGTTCCTGCTGCACTTTATCTCTTTGCGTGTTGCAGCAACAAAGGTCGCTAATAAAGTGAAAAGTGATGGTGTTGAGCTGCAGACGAACAGCAGATGGGTTTCAGAAGGGACGATCTCATTGTTACGTAAATATGAAGAAAAAAACACAAAACATAAAGACGATCGTGCTGCTAGATATTATTGGTTAATATACATTTGCTCACATTAGTTTCTCGACCTGTTATCATTTTAAGAATTAGCTTTAAAGTATTCATTATTCAAACGAATTAAAGCAAACATTATACTTGTCTTCAAGTGGGAGCCTCACGACAGATCTTAAAATAAATGTGTTATCTGACTTTGTCCTACATTTGTACTGCCATGGCAACTGCTGCCTTGCCTTTATCATTCATTGCCACCAAGCAGCTGGTGATGAGTATATATATAAATATATATATAAAATATATATATTTATATGTGTATATATGTAAGACGTTTCTCTCGCAGCCAAGCAACAAGGTAATACCTTAAAATGAACGTGTTAAATACCAACTGCATGCAATGCGTTCCTTCAGAAAGAGGTTTTACTCAAACTCTGACTCGTAACGAACCGTCGAGATGAAACATGTATGTGATGGTGCCTTATATGGGAGGAAAGCAGCAGTATCCTAGCAACCGTCGCAGATTACCCAATCGCAACTCGTCAAAAATGCCTCTGTGAAATTAGCCAATTAAATAGTGGTGCATGGTCTCCACACACACACACACACACACACACACACACACACACACACACACACACACACACACACACACACACACACACACACACACTGATATGTTGGTGTTTTTCTCTCACAGAATATTGTTATCCCAGTGTTTGCCATTCTCTCTTTATTTTAGACATTTGCCTTGATTCTTGGGCATGACTCTACTGCTCAGCACCAGACCGGGGCCATAGTGAACATAGTGGATCATTTAGCAGCTAAAGAGGCAAATACTCCCCTCAAGAGCTGGGGGAGACCAAACCAAAGCAAAAAGGAGACTGAATAGTAGACTCATATTTGTCAGGTGGCCAGAAACAAAACTCTTAAATGCATGTTAATGAAGCTTCGTGTCTGCTGGTTGTCTGAGAAGCAATGATTTGCGAAGACGTAAACCATGTCATGGCCCAAGAATAATCTGCTTTAATCTCTACACAGCTACTACGGGGAGGTATAGCATTAACATATCACAGAAAGGTACAATAGAAACAGGGGAGCTATAGTGGAGTCGAGGTTAAAGCATAACAATGGAACGGAAAAGAACATTTCAGACAGTAAAAAGCTCCAATAACTGGTTTTAAGATGAGGGAGCAGTGTTACATTGCATATACTGTGCAAGACCCAAAACAAATATTATGACACGTGTAATAACCAGCGTCCTCTGCCTCCTTTCTCTGCAGACATGTGACGGTGAAGACCACACCCGCCCACAAGTTTGTGTTCACTGTGAAGACCCACAACACTGTGCCAGCTGGAAGCATCGCCTTCAGCCTGCCACAGGTACACACACACACACACACACACACACACACACACACACACACGCACACACACACACACACACACACACACACACACACACACACACACACACACACACTGTTAATTATCCTGCTGTTTGTCGTCTTTTCTTATCTCTCTGTCTTTTTCTCTCTTTTAGAGGAAATGGGCCGGCCTCTCCATCGGCCAGGAAGTGGAAGGTACAACATTCTCTATTTGATTGCTGCAAAAAGAACGTAATAGCTCTCTTGCCGTCATAGACCTCCATAGTTATTTCATTTCTAAAACAATGGGTCCCAGTTCGCCGGCTGAAATGACAACTGTCACCGAATTATCAACTGCAGCTAGCTATCTTGTTTAATTAATCCACGAGAGGGTTGCAACACATTTAGCTAGTGTCTGGCAGACTTTGTGTTGTTGTTTCTAGCTTACTTGTACTAAAACAAGAACCCTGTAAGGGTTATGAAATAAATAAGTAAGCCCTTGTGGCTACAGACATCCAATGAAGAGCAGGACAGAGCTGCTAACATCACCCAGAACTTTAAGGGGAAATATTACCACTATACAATATTAGCAACATGCTAAACCCTGGCTTTTAATAAAGCAACATGCTAGGTAGCTACTGCAGGCAGCAAGCTAGGTCGCGGGATATGCTAACATTTGCGTTGCGCTATTTAATCCATTCCTTGCACATTTCCTCTCGTGTTTTTTTGTTTTGAAAAGGCAAAAATATAAAAGACCCCACACTCCAAACAGTCACCCTCCTACTCTAACATTTAATATAAAGTGTGCTAATCTATACAAAATGTTGTATTTATTTATATGCGTTCACCTGTCCCCTCAGTGGCCAACTACAACTTTGACAAGTCCCAGCAGTGCATTGGCGCCATGACAATTGAAATTGACTTCCTGCAGAAGAAGAGTACAGACTCCTCCGCCTACGACTCAGACAAGATGGCCGCCGAGTTTATCCAACAGTTCAACAACCAGGGCTTCTCTATTACCCAGCAGGTTCATATCCACAAAAATACAAAATGTCTCACACACACACACATGTTTTGCTTTGTTCTTTGTTGCTCCGTAGGTTGTTTGATCATCCTCTTGCTCTTCTCCGTCTCTCAGCTCGTGTTTACTTTCTGCGACAAGCTGTTTGGCGTGATGGTCAAAGATATCGAGGCCATGGATGCCAGCATCCTCAGAGGAGAACCGGCTTCTGGAAAGAAACAGAAGGTACCCGACCAACATGCAGAACCTGGGGTTCATTTGGTTCGGCTTTAATTACCAGTGAAAGGAACCGATCAAAGTGTCACCATTCACTAGCCTTTTGGTGAAATAGGTTATCCACACTGTACTGCTCAGAAAGTGTGTTTGTATTAGTATGACCTTCTTCTTTTTTGTTTTGAAAAGAACACAGAGGGAGACGTGATCTTTTCCAAATAAATCTTTCTTTTCCAATGAAAACATGAAAGTATAGCAGAAGACTTTTATTTTGAAGAACCGCTGGAATCATAGACCCCAATATGCCTCTGGTAAAGTGACAATTGCAATCTGCCATAAAACAGAAAGAGAGAGAGAGACAAGAAGCTCCATTATTTGAAAGCAAAACAGAATGCCTGGAAGTCCATCATATCTTTACATTTTTTACTCTCACTTGGCGCCTGAATTCTGTTTTTTTCTTTGCATAAATTAAGACTTTTCCATTCCATAATTCAAACTATACAAATTCAGCGGAATCCAGGAAATGAAGTATTAGATGCTCAACATGTCACCCCCACCCCCATGTCCCCAGGTACTCATTGTAGCTCTGTCACTTGTAAACTGGACTAACATCGCCCTCAATAATTAAACTTCAGTTTTATACCTAAAGCTCAAAATTAGAATGGCTTACGGAAACTGAAATGGTGCGTCTATATTGGCTAAGAGTCATGGGAGCATGACAGTGATTTATTGAGCTACACATTATTATGGCAATGCACATTAATATGGTGGGCCCTAAGGGCAAAAAGCAGTCACAAGCAAAGATAGAGACATTTTTCTTCCAAACTCAGACATGCATAAAATACTACAGGAGACAGGCATTCAGAATTGGCGAAAAATATCAAAATAATTAAGAATGATTTGATTCAAAAACCAGAAATGCCGTAAATCACAAAGTAGGTACTAATAGTGCTTTCGCTCCTGTACATGTTTTATCCGAAGGGGCCATTCATGTTTTACGTGTATCGTCGGGGGATGTATGGATAGCTGATCAGGGATCTCCGGGTCCATGAGGGCAGAGGGACAAATCACCACACAGGTGTAGAAATAAATAAATGAATCATTTGATGGTATCATTGCTAGCTTGGGGCGAAATAAAGGAAAGCTAATGTATAAAGTCTTTTTGTAAAAAGAAAAGCATGCCACTTCTCTGAATGGAGACCGATTCGAACTCTTGTGTTTTCTCGGACAGATCGACATCGGACTGATGGTGGGCAACAGCCAGGTGATCTTTGAGAAGGCGGAGAATTCATCCCTCACACTAGTTGGTAAGTTCCTTATTTTACCAAAATGGGATTGACCTCAGGATCTGGAATCTAAAAGAAGGACAATGTGTCACAAAAATCGGCGTTTTTTTCTTGGCATCATCTGTCAATCGTAAGATGAAGTTTTTATTATATTTCAATGTACATGGTAAACCCAGAGTGCTGCATAAACACTATGAGGGGCGTGGAGCCGTCATGCAGCAGTCCAGTATCTATTTCCTCCACAAGGTGGCAGTAAGAACTCAGTATCAGCAGCAGTATTCTCTCACTGATGCATCAGCTTCCACAAAGTCTGCTAAAAAAAGAATTATAGACTAAACGTTTAGTACATGTTTTTTTTAGATACATCCTATTTTCCTTCCCATCTGACAACAATCCCAAAGCTGGTTTATTTTTCAGAACTATTTGACAAATACCTTGCTCCATCCTCATGGAGTCACTTGCTTTTAAAACATGTGAGTTGCTGCTCAAGTACTTCCCTTATGTCTTTTATCAGGTAAGGCAAAGACCAAGGAGGCACGACAGACGATCATCAACCCGGAATGGAACTTTGAGAAGATGGGAATCGGAGGTCTGGACAAGGAGTTCTCCGACATTTTCCGCAGAGCTTTTGCTTCCCGAGTCTTCCCTCCAGACATCGTGGAGCAGATGGGTGAGAATCTGGTGGACCTTTCATCTACCTTTTTACCACGGCAGACTTATGTTATTTCTGAGAATACTGCACGTTCACCATCCTTATATTGGCTTATTACGAGACTATTGTCATTATGTCCCTTTTTCTGTATTTATGAGGTTTTAACTTTTTCTGGCCTCATATATAATGCAGGAACTTTCGTTTGCTTTTTCTATTTGACTGTAAATTCATAATTTCATTAACGTTAATGACGGAGCCGCAGGGAGGCTGCTGATATTGCCACACGAATAATTATTCATTTAATTTAAGCGTTCTCTGAGATAATTAAGCACCTTCAAAGTGACAGAGCCGTGAATTGGAGCTAACCAGAAGGAAAAAACAATCGTTGGCTACTGAGATTTTTTTCTGGTAGATGTACAACTTCAATCTTATATATTCAAGTTATTTTGAACATTTGTTGATTTTTTGTTTGTTTGTTAATTAATCACTTCAATCTCAGAAAATATTAATGTTTTTTTCTCATAAATGTATGACTTCATATTATCCACCTACCCAGGCATAATAGAGGGGGATTATTTATGTTTCTTCCCTACAATGGCCCCAATGTGTCGTCATAGAAGCGTATTATTGTAAAATAATATTTTTTGTCATTTGGTTTGCATAACCAAACTCGGCTACTTATGTTGTAGACTGCATATTCCCAGCGGTAGCCAAATCTAATATACACGGTAACACAATGGAGGAAACAGGATTACTCACAACAGCAGCTTTTTCCGCCACACACACACACACACACACACACACACACACACACACACACACACACACACACACACACACACACACACACACACACACACACACACACACACACACACACACACACAGTAACATACTATTCCTTGATTGAATGATTCATTTTATTAATCTGGTTTCTTCTCCCTCTGGCTTTTCTAACATTCATGAATCTGTATCCTCTCTGTGCTTTTCCCTCTGACTTCATGTATTTCCTACATCTCTCCTTTCTGATTCTTCTTGCACTTTTTACTCACCACCATCTTACTTCTCTCCCCTCCCAGGGTGTAAGCACGTGAAGGGCATCATGCTGTTCGGTCCTCCTGGTTGTGGTAAGACTCTGATGGCCAGGCAGATCGGCAAGATGCTCAACGCCCGCGAGCCGAAGGTCGTCAACGGCCCCGAGATCCTCAACAAGTACGTGGGAGAGTCTGAGGCCAACATCCGCAAGCTGTTCGCCGACGCAGAGGACGAGCAGAAGAGGGTGAGGGGAGACTCTCGATGGGCTTCTTTGATGTGTTCAAGTAAAAAAAGGAGTTTAAAAAAACGGACCTAATCATTTTAAAACTCAACTTGTCTGCAGCTGGGAGCCAACAGCGGCCTCCACATCATCATCTTTGATGAGCTGGATGCCATCTGCAAGCAGAGAGGCACGGGCGCCAGCAGCACGGGCGTGCACGACACCGTGGTCAACCAGCTGCTGTCCAAGATTGACGGCGTGGAGCAACTTAACAACATCCTGGTCATCGGTCAGTAGCATCAGAGGGAACTGATCCCGCCCACCTCTACGGATCAGAGACACACACACACACACACACACACACACGGTCAAAGTCAAAGCACACACTTTGACCCATGAGCATGCCAGAGCCAACAATCTCATATTTATTTACTGTTCACAATATCAGTTTCCCTAACTGATGACATTTTATGATGATATAAATGATGTACCCAATCGGACCGTATTCCTCTCATTACTGTTTCCTCTTTTATTTTTGACTTTTTTAAACTTTTGCAGTTATTTATTTGACTTAGATTGCAGTTACAAATACCTTCATATTTTGATTTAACACAAAGAATGATTCATATGCTAAGGTATGCGTGTAAAATAACATCTACAACATATTTATGCGCCATAGAAGATCGGGTTCTCCGGTTCCGTACAGTAAATGTCCGACATCATCACTGACGTACGTCTGCCTTCTGTTAAGCTCTGCCGTTTTCCTCTGTCTCTCCAGGTATGACCAACAGGCCTGACCTGATAGACGACGCTCTGATGAGGCCCGGCAGGTTCGAGGTCAAGATGGAAATTAGTGAGTTCTCTTTCTCTCTCTCTCTCTCTCTCTCTCTTGATCTGCTCGCCCCACTTCCTATACGAAGAACTCAGCTTGACAGTCTGGTTTAAGTTTGTGTCTCTGATCCCTGTTCGTGACCTCAAAGTTATGGCCTTTTTCCTCTGCACATCTTCAGTTTGCTTCACGGTGACGTGATAATGAGATGGGCGTGCCCATGTAGATGCAGAGCAGTGATTGGTCAAGGGGTGTTTGTGTGTGTGTGTGTAGCATAAAGTAGAGCCTCGGAGACGGTCCAGAAAGGAGACGGCACACTTGAGATTAATTTACTTTTTCTGTGTCATGCAGGTTTTGTTAGTGCCCCTCCCCTTTAGGACACAAGTCCAATGGGAGCTGTGAACATGAACATGTTATGATTGTTTATGGTTCATCAAAGACCACAGCTGACAATATTACTCTTTTTATTTATTCTGTCATACTTTTGATTTGTCTGATAGCATTTAAAAGATCTTTTTTAAATAAAAGTGGTGTTCATTTGTGTGGAAGAGATTATCTTGAATGTGTCATGAATGTACGTATCATGTATGTGTCAGCCACAGAGCTTATTTTCTGCAATAATTTAAAATACAATGGAGAAATCCGGATGGTTATTTGTCGACGGGACCAGTGTGGTTCTAACTACCGGGGTTGGCCTACAATACATACGTCATCCCTGCAGCACTCTATATGTTTTTCATGCCAATTAAGAAGTATGGAATTGTAATATGTGAATAGAGACATCCATGTGAAGGCCATTACACTAATTTGACCTTTTTTCATGTGTATTGCCTCCTCTGCTCTTTCCCATCCTTCCTCCCTCCTGTCCTCGCATCTTCCATTCTTTCATATCAACTCCGCCCCATCCCTCTCTCTCTCCCAACGACCTCTCGGCTCTTCTTTCCTTTCCATTCCCGTGTCCATCTTGTCCTCACAACCTCCTTCTCCTCCTTCTCCTCCTCGCCCTCTCCCCTCCAGGTCTGCCGGATGAGAAGGGACGTGTCCAGATCCTGACCATCCACACCAACAAGATGCGAGGCTACAACCTGCTCGCCCCCGACGTCGACATCAAGGAGCTGGCGGCCGACACCAAGAACTACAGCGGCGCGGAGCTGGAGGGGCTGGTCAGGGCCGCCCAGTCCACGGCCATGAACCGGCACATCAAGGTCGCTCTGCGCTTTTCCAATACTCAAAGCTTGCACTAGGGTTTGGTTGGTCAAGATTGAAATGTGAATAAAAGCGTATAAAATTATGTTGAAAGTCAAAGTAAGTAATTTGTAGTTATTGTAATAACAGCTGGCACAGCCAAATAGTGGTTCACATTTGCCTGTGTAACTGTTTACATCAGCCAAAGCATGATGGGAACCGGGTCTGGTAAATACTTGAAAACATATTAATCCCATTCCAAAAAGCAAAAACAATAGGAGTGACAAAAGCCATGTAAATTAACTTTTGGTTTGACTTTGGGAATAGTAATTTAGACAAAATTATCTCAAATTAAGGACTACTTACTCGCTTTTTTTCTCGAGCTTTCGCCCAGTTCATCCGGTTCTGTTTTTACAACGTGACCAACTTCACTGAACTAACCAGATGAAGTCCTAAATAAATGGACCTTGAGTTAAAAAGCTTGAGTTAAAACTGGACTTTAAATGTAAAACCTGTAAGCCTGACATTGTTTTGATGCAATTGCATGTGTGTGTTCTTCTCCAGGCCACAGCTACAGTGGAAGTGGACATGGAGAAGGCCGAGAAGCTGCAGGTCACCAGAAGCGACTTCATGGGATCCCTCAACAACGACATAAAGCCCGTACGTACCGGGTCGTTTTCCCGTTCATGTCCCTGACTGCAGAACACGGTTTAATCCTGTGATGTGAAAATGGAGAACGCAGTTCCTGACACTTCTTCATGTTTTTTCTATCCAGGCGTTTGGTACGAACCAGGAGGACTACTCCAACTACATCATGAACGGCATCATCAAATGGGGCGACCCGGTCACTCATGTCCTGGATGATGGAATGCTGCTGGTGCAGCAGACCAAGAACAGCGACCGCACGCCGCTGGTGGCTGTGCTACTGGAGGGTAGGGAGCCGGAAACACACAGAGAAACAGAGCAAGAATCCACGAAAACATACACGTTCATGCACCGTTATTCCAATTAAAGAGGTTGTCACATCAATTTGTTTTCATAGTTTTGCCATTTTAAAACCATTTTAAAAGGTTTGTCTTTGAGTCAGACCGAAATCAAACACACGAAGAAGCCGCCTACAGCTTGCTCTGATACGAGTACAAGCACGACCCGTAGAGGGAAAATACCCCACGTTGAAATAAACCAGTATTAGTGGTAAAAACATAAACAGATAGAGAAAATGATAAGCTTTCACAATACCGAGTAGCTACACACTCACATGTACAAGCACAGACACATACAGACCGTAAATGTAACCCCTCCTCTGCTCTCGCCACACACCAGGCCCACCCCACAGCGGAAAGACGGCCTTGGCAGCTCAGATTGCAGAGGACTCGGAGTTCCCCTTCATTAAGATCTGCTCTCCAGAAAAGATGATTGGACACTCGGAGATCTCCAAGTGCCAGGCGATCAAAAAGGTGAGCGCCGCAGAGGGTTTTAACCCCCATGGTGTGTCAGGGACACTAATACATTTGCAATTAGACAATAGTTTATGGAACTATTCTCCCTGCCCGTCTTTCCTTTGTCCATTTCCTCAACTCCCCCTCCTGTTTCAGGTCTTCGATGACGCCTATAAGTCACAGCTAAGCTGCGTGGTGGTGGATGACATTGAGCGTCTGCTGGACTACGTCCCCATCGGGCCTCGTTTCTCCAACCTGGTGCTTCAGGCTCTGCTGGTGCTGCTGAAGAAAGCTCCGCCAAAGGTCAGAGTTCATCTCAATTCAATTCAATTCAGTTTATTTTATATAGCCCAACATCACAAATACAAGTTTGCCTCGGAGGGCTTTACAATCTGTACACATAACATCTCTGTCCCGGGACCTCACATCGGATCAGGAAAAACTCCCCTAATAAAGATAGTCAAAACCCTTTCACAGGGGAAAAAGGGGAAGAAACCTGAGGGAGAGCAACAGAGGAGGATCCCTCTCCCCGGATGGACAGAAGCAATAGATGTCATGTGGCCAGAATGAATAACGTAACGGAGTTACAGCACATTACATGAATATGACAGAAATTATTCATATAATGAGTAGTAGGCATCATCTGACACCCGAATACACATTGTTACTATTATGTGCACCCGGCAGCAGCGGTTCTCGACCTTTTGTAACTCAAGGGCTACTTCTGATTGATACAAAGAAAACAGAGGCCATCCTTAAATATATGAGAAAAGAAAACAAAGGAGAAAAACTAACCTGGGCTGTAAACATGTGACATGCCGCTGCTGACGGTGGCAGAACTCATTTGCCTTTACCTGATGATGTGTCGGAAATTGTCGAGGTGATATCATGCATAGCTGGTCATTTAATCTTTCTTATTAATATTACATGTTTTATTCAAGTGAATTCTTGTGCATTTTTAGACTAAACAATAGCTAGCTTTGTATATTATCAAAAATATAAAATTGTCGACCCTGTTGCACTACAGCTCCGGCCCACTAGATGGTGCTCTGGTTGAGAATAGCTGCTACAAAGTACATATCTACAAATCAACACAGAAAGGCAGAAACCAACAAAGAACTAATCTCTCTGACAAGTATTGTGTGTGTATACAGCCTGAAATGTTCTTCCTCTGTGCCATAAAGCTCCATTGTCAGTATAACCTAAACAATGGTTTCCAACCAAAGGGTCAGCAGGGTCATGGGTAAACAGTTTCGAAACACAGAAGCAAAATCTTTTGTCCCCAGTGTCTCGGCTTAATAAAGCAATTATTTTCTTTTTCTTTTTTTTTCTTCTTTTCAGTGGATTTTTTCACAATAAGAACAATATACAATAGCAACCCAATACTAATAACATTCTTAATTGCTTGTTTTGCAGAGAGTTACATTTGAAGGTCTATACCACTCTCATCTCATGTCTGTAGCCAATTAGCTTTGTGTACAAAAAGTACAAAGACACACTTTTTTTGGCATGGCGCACTCGCCTGGCTCACATTTCCCTCCATGTTTCTGGTCTTTATGCTAAGCTAGTCCAAGTAGCTGCTGGCTTTAGCTTCATAATTAAAGGGCAGATATGAGAGTGGATATTTTCATGACAATAAAGCAAAAAAGGAGTGTTTCCCAAAATGTTGACTGTTCCTTTAAGATGACAGCCGTATATGATATAATAATCAGGCAATAACAAAATGCTGCCCCATATTATCTTATTTTCTGTTTTCCCCTTTAACGTTGGTATTTCCTGTTTCCGTGCTCCTTTTCTTTTATTGCTTTACTTGCATCAACACATAATTCAATTTAGCTGGATGTTCTTTTTTAATTGGATCAACAACATACACTTTAACTTAAATACACATGTCACTTTAACGTACATTCACATTAACGTATCTGTTGACTGAGCACTTGCTTATCTTACACATATTTTAATACCAATTGCACTGTTGTTTTCGTTGATTGTTGATTGTTGTTTGTCTCGTCTTACGTCCCATGTCCATGTCCAATGTATGCACCTTCCGCCTCAAAAAATTCCTCGTTTGTGTGAAAACATTCCTGGCTAATAAACGGTTTCTGATTCTGATTCTGATTCTGATTCTGAAAAGCTGGAACAGTCACGTAAAGTTGGCTGGCAAATGTGTCATGCGGTGTGATTAACAAAGGACAAAACCAAGCGTCCGCTCCTCCCGCAGGGCCGAAAGCTGCTCATCATCGGCACCACCAGCAGGAAGGACGTGCTGCAGGAGATGGAGATGTTGGACGCCTTCAGCACCACTATCCACATCCCCAACATCTCTACCGGGGAGCAACTCGTCGACGCTTTGGAGGTACGAACGAACATTCGCACAATCACAGGCGTTCCCTTTAATGTCGTCGACGCGTTTGGCTGCTTGAAAGGTAAAGATGCCCATGATCGTCCGCCCAAACATGGACACGATGATTAGGGATGAGAAGGGCCTGGTTCCTCTTGGCTGATCTAGCTGTGCTGCATTACCATCCCCCACTCTCAAGAGCACACATTAATGCACACACGACCTTGAAAAGAAACGACTCTGTATCCTTTGTGTGGGGGAAAAAAAAATTACTGTCACTTAAGGTACTGAAAAAATACAAGGGCTTCAAAGACAAAATTGAAAGGTTTTCACCGGCCGCTCCTTTTTTATTTTGTTTCTCGGTTGGAGGTTTTGAAGGTAGTATTGAAGATCTAATGTCTTTGTTGTCTTTGCAGCTGCTGGGGAGCTTCACAGATAAAGAGCGGGCCAGCATCGCACATCAGCTCAAAGGGAAGCGAGTGTGGATCGGCATCAAGAAGCTCCTCGGGCTCATCGAGATGTCACTGCAGGTGAAGGACGCTCACCGAAGCAATGAATTATGTGATGTGTGAGGGTGTTAGACAATAGAACACTAAAGACGACAGGAATGAAACAGGACATTGCATGGTGACTGGAATGCATTATTGAACAAAATGTTCTTTCTAGTTAAAGCTACCATTAGCCCTCGTTGAACTTAAATCCCCATAAAACCAGTTTTGGGGTTTTCTTTTACAGATGAAAAACAACAACAGTTACAACATTTAGTGAGTTTAGAGGTGCCGATAGGTGAATTTTGTTGCCTTAAAGGAATATGTCACATACTAAATTCCCCTTTGTGTATCAATTACTCACCCCATGTTAATTAATGAAGAAAAGTTTGTTTTCCTTGAATGCCTCCGCGGTGAAAGGAAAAGCAAAAACAGAGAGAAGTCTTGATGAATTGAAGACATCGAAACGATATCAAAACATCCGTTTAAATCTCATTTAGGGAGTCGCGTGCCAGTTTGTAAATGTATATTTTTTTATAGTTTTGCTGTTGTTAAGAGTGTCAAGACTTTTCTCCGTTTTGGGATTCTTTGTTACAAAGTTTTCTTCAAGAATTCAAGGTTACACATGTTGAGTGAGTGATATACAAATGGTCCTTTTGGGGTAGAAGTATTCTCCGAAGACGGAGCGAGGCCAGCTGTTTACAGCTGTTTTTCACTTCATGCTAAGCTAACCGGCAGACTTGTACCCAGTCAGACCAAGCTACTGTGGGTTGTTTGTATCTGCAGACTCTTCACTCTCTCTCTCTCGTTCTCTAGATGGAGCCGGATTACAGAGTGACCAAGTTCCTGTCTCTGCTCAGAGACGAGGGGGCGTGAGTACAACCGCTCTGCACCAATCATTTCCGTCGCTTACCAACAACTTCCATCAACTGAAACCCTCTTCTTTTATCCTCATCTCCATTCATTTTTTACGTTAATCCTTGTTTCACCCTGTCAGCTTGTTCTCTTTAGACTATTATGTACATTGTTATTTCTATAAAACACCATTGGCAGAATGTACTTTGAACACAGCTCAGTAATGTCATACATAAGAACACATATTAATGAAGACAAGGAATCTTGTATATCCACACTGCACACACACAGAAGTATAAACATGGCAGAAAAGGCACCAACTACTGACCTTAACAGCTTTACTTTTGCAATCACCAGGTTGAACGAAGGCGATCAAATCCGAATTTAAAGCTGTTGGTCGCTCTTGCTGTGCACTGGTAAGGCCATCAGCAAAGCAACGAGACTAGTGCCTGATAGATTAGGAGTACAACACCTGTAGCTTGTTAGTTAGCCGCTAGATTAGCATTTACACCTTGGTTTTCTTTCCGCTTGATGATTGCAGTGGCAGCTTCAAGTAACTGTTTATGGTGTTTAACTGGCTTAGGAGATTTGATTTTGTTCGACAAATAAATCTGCAGAGAGAAGAATTAGCACATGAATTCAGAATTATAAGCAATATTTATGTAACGCTTGCTAACGTTAGCTAACGGTAGCCATCACAGCTACTGGTCATATATCTGACTGAGAAAAGGTAAAACCACTGGGCGTATTTGGCAGAGAACCAGTGCTTTTCATTTCTTACTACTATGTTCTTAAGATCAATAGTCTCGCTTGTCTTTAACCAGCTCTTTGCCCCGCCATCTTCACGTCTTTCTCGATAGAAAAATGGATTCCGACATGGAATTTTGTACCCTGCATATATCTTACATAGTATATATCGGCCCCTACAGTTGACATGATCATTCATAACTTTTGTTGAGTTTATGTAACATGACATTTCAAATGTCATGCAGGCATTGCATTTTTTACTCCCCCGTCATTTTTTTTTTTTTTTACTGTTGCTAGCAATTAGCATTATAGCACAAGTGCATTCATGAGCGGTTCCATCCAGCATGTTGTTAGCATGTTTTAGCTTTAATATTGTAAATATAATTTTCAGTCCTGCTTCTTTAGGTACAGGTTTCAGGAGTCGCTTGCACCAGCTCTTCATAAATTCAAACTTAGCATACTTACAAGCTAATTAAGGGTTTACTAAATGGAGATTAACGCATGACTAAATAAAAAATGGCTGGCACCACACAAACCACACACAAGAGCACAATCTACTCTACAATCTCTACAATTTGTAAAGATTAGTTGTTACTTATTATTTATATCCAATAACTGCCAGGTGTAACTGTTTCATAGGTCACTAAATTCACTGAGTTAGCTTGCTATAATATAACCCATTTATATATAAGAGTAAATTTGAGGTAATATGTACAATGTTCAACATATATAACCTGGTATTTGATCAAAATGCTTCAAAAATGATCTGTGGGTAGCTCCAGGTTATCGTACTTACGAGTTTCCTGTTATCTCTTCATTATCATAATTACGAGTTTCACGTTGTCTCTGGGTTATCGTAATGACTAGTTTAACGTTATCTCTGAAATGAGTAAAAATAAACAAACATGGATGCTCATCTCAGCTAGAGCGTCATTCAATATAATGTAACTCATATTTCATTAATACAGTGTTGTCAATGTGCAGTATTTCTGTAACCACCTTGAGTTGTCCTGTGAAATTTGTTGCAATTTGGCAACATGGGAATCTTTCCCATTTCTACAATGACACACACTTAGCAGTACTGCATTTACAAATAGCTGGTGCAACTCTAACCTGGCCATATGAGAGTAGATGGCTGGAGTGGAAGCCAATGCAATCTTTTAAAGTGTATTTTTGGATGGTTTGTGTGAGGATTGAGGCTCACCATGGCATTATGGCCAGCATGGGTACACAGAATGAAGAGTGCATTAATCTCGAAAAACAATGAGCGATGGTGTTATATTGCTGCTCTCTTCTTGTTTTATAGCTGGTTTAATCCTGCTCGTCGTATTTTATTTTGCTCAGGACACCGCCCTGCGTTGTGCTGGTGTTGTGTGAGTACACTGGAGTTTGTTGAGGGGTGTAAAAAGCGGCCCTCTAGTAAAAGGAGTCTATTGTGGGGGCGGAAACTGAACCAACACTTCTGCTTTTTCCTCTTTTTAGTGACCGCAGCTTCTACGAGTAGAAGGGCCGGAGGAGTGAAGCAAACATCTCGCCACACGAGACAAGATGAGGAAGAGGAGGAGAAAGAGAAGAGGTCGTCCTCTTGTCCGTCCACCTACTTAAATACCCACCTGGTCAAAGAGGGGAACACACGAGTCCCCTTCTTCTCCGCATGTTTCCGTATAGGCAATATCTCTGTATCACAGCCAACAACTTTACTTATTGACATATCACAGCAAACTACTGGAAGTCGTACCGTTAAAAATCTGTTATCTGTAAAGAAATTGGAATAGATGATTGTAAAAAATAAAAAATAAAAAATTTGCTTTTTTGTGCATCGTGCGGAAAAATTACAACAACAAAAAAAAAAAGCCATGTATGTTTTCAGCTGTAGTATTTGTTGTATTCGTTGCATATCCCCCCGTCCTGCTGATGATAGTACGATATGTATCCTCACAACCAACAATCAGAATAAACAGAGTACAACGGACACAAATCCCCGAGGCGTTTGAATATTTAAGATTTGAATCTATGAGAGGCTTTTCGTGAATATGTAGTGGCTGTAAGTAAAAAAAAAAAATGAAAAAAAGCTGATCCATGTGTAAATGTAAAGCCTTCAGATCTACAGTATGTAACTCGTTCATGTTCTGTACATAGTATATATAGACAAAATAATTTAAACGATATATCAGAACGTTTCTTCTTCTTTATTCCTTCAGAGATGTTGACTTTACTGGGTTACTGTAATAGTGAGAGTAAATGTCGGATTGTTGGCCCGTCTGTCTGTGTTGTGTGCAGTCCGGTTCAGTCAAGCTATATTGTAGCTACAACATCATCAGTGTTCAAGATTTCTAAAAAAAATCAAATATTCTTCACTTATTACATCAACGAGATACAAAACCAACAAAAAACCCTTTAGTACTTATCTCGGCGGTTCCTCATGGGAACCTGAATATTATTTCCACTCGTGTGCATGTGAGTGGGGAATCAAACGCTGCATGTGTCGAGTGTGTGTGTGTGAGCGAGTGACAGAACGTGTTTTTGAATGTGCGCATGTGTGTGTTTTAGTGTGTGTGTGTTTGTACATTTGAATCTATGTTTTAGACAGTGGGTGGTTTATTCGTGGGTTTTTTCTTTTTTTCTTCTCATGTCTTGTGTTTGGTGCTTATCGTCCAAAGTTCTGGTTTTCTTCTGACCATTGATGACGTGAATGTGTATGTGTGTGAGTGCGTGTGTAAAAATATATCAACATGCAGATGTATTATTGCAATAAAAGGCACAGATGCACAGGAAAAAGAAACTTACAGCTGCTTGTCTGGTCTCGTTTATTTATTTATTGATGGATCGATGGATGGGTCCGTAGACCAATACAACATATCAGTGATTATTATCTGTAAGAAGTAACTTAAGTGCATTGACTCAAGTACAGCTTTGAAGTACTTGTACTTTATTTGAGTATTTCCATTTTATGCTGTACTTTACACTACATTTTAGAGAGCAATATTGCACTTTTTACTCCACAAAATGTATCTGACAGCCACAGCCACTGGTGACTTGCATATTCAGGTTTTACAGACATATAATATGATCAGTTAATAAAGTAATACTATTACAGTGTAGATACAAATAACAAACAGTATTTAAAGTAAAAGCTCCAGCATAGCTCCTTATTCAGTAAACAGTTGGTAATAAGATGTATATAGAGAGAATCTGGACTGCAGAAGCAGATCATCGGTGCCAGTCTGCTGCCCTCCACCCAGGACCAGGAAGCAGACAGGTAAACAAACATTCCTGCAGACCCTTCACTTCCTGGTCACCACCTGTTTCAGCTTCTTTGCTATGGAGGGCGCTACAGAGCATTGCACGCCATAACAACACAACATGAAGAAATCTTCCAACGCATCTGTGTCTGTCGCAAAAGGGACCCATGGCAAAAGGGAACTCGATATATTCAGCTCCATCAGCTCCATAATTAGGAACACATTGGTGGATGAAGTCGTGGAATGATAGAATAAAGCACCTGTGAGATATGAGATATGATGAAATACCTCTGGGGTCCCTAGTTGGTTGGATTAAGGTTAGTGTCAAAAGTAAACATTGCTCTTTCAGGGTAAGTACTTTTATATACTTTTTATTCCGTCTGTATATTTCATTTAAAATTGCTACTGTATTCTTCTTCTTTACTGTTTTTTATTACTGTTACTGTTATTTATATTACTTTATTGTTTTCTTACTATGCTGCTGTAATCCTGCAATTTCCCCACTGCGGGACTAATAAAGGATTATCTTATTTTATGTAATATTGTATGTATTGTTATAATAATAATATTGTTGTTATTATTATAAAATAAAGGGTGCATGCATCATTATAAATAGAATATGTGGAGCTAACTTGTACTTCCTACTTACTTTTATAAATATTAATCTATAACAACGCATCATATGTTATAACAACAATTTAGCAGTGTATGTTGTGTGTATGAATGTGTACCTAGAATAAACCGGTACCGCTGTCAGGCAGCTTAAATGGTGGAGTAAAGGGCATACTTGTTCTAAAGTAAAGTAGCATGAAATGAAATTAATCAAATAAAGTGCACCACCTTTGTTAAAAAGGGAGACATTCCCCTTTAACCCATAAGGACCCACGGTGACACAGGTGTCACACGTCCTTTAAGTGTTCTGGAAAGTTCCATATACAGCTTTTAACTCATGAAATCCCGAAGTGACACCTACTGAACATCTTGGTGGGTCATGTGACAGGGTCATGTGGTTTTGTGTTCCCATAACAACCTTTCCAAAATGGCTGATCCAGGTTGTGACAGATCTGAAGAAAATGCTAAATTTAAAAAGCATGTTTTTCATTGTTAAGGGTACCAGTGTGACATATATGCACAATACGAAAAATAATTTGCCTGATTCAATAATATTTAGCTAACATGTTTTATATTGTTCAATCCAAAGCATATTAAAACAAATAATAAAAAATCATGTTGTAATTATGTAGTTATTAATACCATTCTTTTACCATTAACGCCCAATGTGACATATATGTAACATTTCAAAAAAAAATTACACAATTTTGAAAACAATGTCAGAAATGTGTTCTACATGGTCTATTTAGTCTGTATTATGTCCGCCATAGTTCCCCCCCATAGTTTTCCGGAGAAATGGGTCCGGGTTCGTTCATTCTCTCGGGATTACGCAACCCCCCACACGCAGTTACCCGCTCGGGCCGGTAGAGGGCGCTGCGTAGCCTGGCAACGAACCGACAGCTCCGCGTCCCCTGACCCGCATTCACCCGTACTGTACAGGCAGGAGGGGGAGGAGGAGGACCGAGCACAGCAAGCTAATAAACGCCGTAGAGAGAGTTCCCCCTTTGCAGACCGTGGCCATGGCTTTGGCAGTCCCTGACAGAGACGGCGCTCCCGTCTCCTCGCGCCCGGTAGCGGACTGAACCGGGAGACGCGTTATAGCGACGGCGCTCGAGACGGTCCGCCGGTTGGACTCGCTTATATATATATATATCTCTACGTATATTCTTCGGCAGTTTTTTTTCCCCTCCTCTCTTTCCTCTCACGTGTTAATCCGTCTGTTCCTGGTTCACGGGCTTTATGTTGACGGCACGGGAAGGCGGCTTCATATCACAAGTCCAGCATTGGTGAGTGTGTCGGTTATTTTCTCCCTTCGCACTATAGCATAATGTACAGCGGCGCCTCTACGGGGCGGCGGCGGCGCAACGTGAGCGCTGTCCTCATGTCAACCCGTGCGCCGCGCTGTACTGTACGTGTACATGTAGGTTAACGCGAAGAAGCCCCGGGTCACCGTCCCGCAGCGGGTCTTTAAACGCCTCACCTCCGCGCGCCCGTTTGAGAAACCACCGCTGCGAGCTTGAACCTGTTTGGCTGCCATGTGCTCAACCCCGTTTTCTTCTTTTTCTTCTTCTTTTTTTGCCGTCGTTGTATCGATACACCTGGGTCAGGTAAGGGCTCCGCAGTGCACGGGGTTAAGGTCCGCAAACTTAGGTGCTTCGTTGCCTAAACGAGAAACCTGTCCACCTCCTCTCTGCCCCGACGCGGCGGGGGTGCGCGAGACGCGTTTTTATCCTGAGAGGAATCACGAAGCTACACGAGACGTGGCTTTGTGCCAACATATAGGCAGCAGCACATAGGCTGCCATGTCTGTGAGCTTCTATATGTGCGTGGCCGCATTCCTCTGCTGTGGCATAGCCAAGTGTGTGTGTGTGTGTGTGTGTGTGTGTGTGTGTGTGTGTGCGTGCGCGTGCGCAAGAAAAACAACCAAAAGTGTGCCAAAGTGTATGTTTGAAATGCTCCCGCAGACTTTGGGATGAATCGTGCATGTGTTTCTAAAGGGAAAGCATGAAATCTTAAAATGTGGTTCCCAGCCTATAGCTGCTCCCACAGGCTGAGGCGTGGTGTCACGTGTGTTGCAATATTATACACAGTGCCAGTCTTTTGAATTGTGTATTCTATTTTTGAATAGAGTGTTTTTATTTTAAGTACAGTTAGAAGAACGAAGGTGTTGCAAATTATTTTATTAATAATTATTTTTTTTACATTTTCCAGGTTGAGGGCAGAGTCATCGGCTTCATCGGCGGATCCCCATCAGCGGTTCTATGACTGGTTTCGGGCCCAGAGCTGCAGCTGGAGACACCCTGGGTTTAAGGTAGGTGACCGGGGCGGAACATCATACATTTTGAACATCCAGTGTTCACAAAAAAAGAAATAAAAAATGAACAAAAATGTCCACACGACATGGCGACAGCGAAGGCTTCCTCTGCGTCTCCACGTTTTCACAGGTTTTTATTTGTGAGCGAATCCGATGTTCCTCGACTGGGGGAGACGTGACCCCCTCCTTTCATTTTGAGTTTCCAAATCATTAATTCCCAAAACGCGCGTGCAATGCTTTTCATAAAAGAATATTTCCCTGGAGCGCAGAGGCCCACATACAATTACCCAGGAAGCACTCTGGCTTGTTTACAAGAGTTTCCCCTTGTAACCCAGTTTAGTAGCTGGAGTTTTTTTTTTTTTTCAGGGACTGTTCCGAAGACCTTTTAATTCAGGAAGGCATTACATTTTTTACTTTGTGTTAAATCATTGTCAGCTATTAATTTTTTATCATAGTTTGCTTTAACTATGTTTTTATTTGTTTACCGTATATATTGGCTCTGTGGCACTCTGAGATTCTTTTGAAAGAAAAGTGTGTTAAAAATGAAATGCATTATTATTTACAAGTTTCATTCCCTCAGACGTGTTCTCTCGGAGTGTATTTCCCCCAAAACATTTTTTAACAAGCAATGACACAATACTTAATAACTCCTAATGACTGAAATCATGCAAAAAACAACAACAATATATCTGTTCAAGAGGCATATGCCAACTGTCAGGACTCCACTTAGATCCTATGCTTGCATTAATGGCATACCAAAGAAAGTCCATGTAAAAATACTCCATGCATGTATGTATATATACATACAAAGCCATAATCTCCGCCTGCAGCCAGACATGACCTCTTTTGACATCCGTCGCTAACACCCTCCTCTCACCCCGCACCCTTTTTCCCACAGCACGCTGCTGCAAGGCAGCGTCCTGGTTTTCTGAGGTTGAGGCTTAATGTATAGCGAGCAGAGGGAGGGGTTTAAGGGAAGGGGCAGAAAGAAAACCGGTCTCTCAACCCCCACCCTCCTCCCAGCCTGCCTCCGTCTGAGGGAAATCGGTTACATAACCGGGGCCGTGGAGGCAGGTCCCTCGAGCTCCCACGGCCCGCTCACGTCACAGACACGGAGGAGGAGTCGTCTGTCATGTGGGCCGGGTCTGCAGAATACTAGAGTCTGCACACTAATTTAATGTGAAGCGATTGTCTTCCACTCACCCACATTACAAAATCAAATTATATTTAAAATACTCAACAGCCTCTTTCTAGAAATCATGACCTGGTAACCACACCTTTTATTTATTTTTTTGCTCATTCCAACCGCTCTGAAGTCAGCAGACACTGTCAAAAATTCCAAACGTTATCCTTTTATTTTTGTTATAGTCGTTATTTGCAAAAAACAACAACACAAAAAACACAATTCCAATGATTAGAAAATAAAAGACTGTATTTTGTTTAGTTTCTTGTTGTAGTTTCTAGTTATTTAATGAAGCTTCTTAGAGCTCGTGTTAGGAAGTTAAACAGGTCACACCTCCCTCTCTAATATCGATATATCGCTGTTAACATCCCCTTCAAACAACTGTATTTTTTTTGTAATTTTTCCAAGATTACACTTAGAAAAACATCCCCCGCGGCTCTCAGATATCCCCCCCCCCCCCCCTGTTTTTCTGACACAACAAATGACCGACCGATCAATGAATCTGAAAGACAAGTCGACAGACGAGCCGCTCACGGCGGTAACTTTACGTCGCTGTCCTGTACGTTGTCGGAGGAAATGTGAGACGAGGACAGAGGCTGATTGCATCTGTAACGTTTGAGAGAATGTTTGTCAAACGGAGAAAGACAAGTTAACACCTGGAGGGTGTACATAGTGTACATATTACCTATGTGAGTACAGAGTACAACACACCAAACAGGCAGGGCAGCTCTTGCACACACACACACACACACAGTGGCCTCTGGGCTTCTCCGCGCTGCTTTAGAATGTTCTGTTCTTTTTCCGAGAGGGGAAGAACGTCTTTGATGAATACAGCCTCTATTCAATTACGGCGAAACACCGTCTCCCACACAGAAAATTAAACACAAGTAAGTTCTCCCTCCATCAGGACAGGAAATGACTTCTAAAGAAGGTCTAGGCCCATGGCACGGTGCTTTGATTGAGTTTGAGTTTGAATATGTCATGTTTTTTTGTTTGTTTTTTAAGGAATATGTTCTCAAAACATGACTTTAACAGTTGGAATCAGGTTGGGGAAAGTGTACTGTGTTTGGTGGTTATTCATCAGAAAACTGAACATTTCTAAATTGTTGGGGGTTTCTCACGGTTTGATTTGGAGCTACAGTATTTTTGTATTTTTCTTTTAAAAGGTGCTTCACACGCGTTCCTTTATCGAAGAAAAAGTGGAACAGTTCCTGCTCGAGGCCAACTGTTTTGTCTTATCTTGATGAGCGTTTCACCTCCACGCTCTGTCCTGAGCCGTCTGTGAAGCTGGAGCTCTCCTTGAGTTTTAAAAAACGTTTTTACTGTTGGCTCCGTTCGTGGCGACGTCGGCCGTTTTAGTCCAGACGGAAATGGAGGAAAAAAACGGGAGTTTTGAAGTGGCTCTAGTGTCGCTATATGTATAAAAAAATAGATGCTTTTAAAAGGACCACAACAATGTCCGGTTGTTGTGAGTTCGCTCGTCCGGGTTGATGCTCCCGACAGTGGAGGGAAGTTCCCCAGAATTCCGTGCAGACGGTTTCGGAGCGACGGGTGTTTCGGTTTAACGAGCGACAGAGTCGACTAGCGACTTTCGTCCCGATGCGTCCGCGGTCGCTCGGAGGAAGTTTTTGTACTTTTGTCGAAATAATATTTTACACGTTCGTTCTTGTTTTCAGCGGCTGCCGTCACGACGAGCAACTTTGAAGGCGTTCGGCTCAACGCGGTCACTCGTTAAAGCCGGAAAAAAAATCCTCTAAAGCTCTTAAACGTGTGTCAAAAATACTTTGTAGCGGCCGCTTTTGTGCGCCCACACTTACTGTAAAAGGGTCTATAAAAAACTAAAGTGAGAGACAGACTGTAAATGCTAATGCAATGTAAGGACAGTGTTCCTCTCGTCCCAGGAGGAGTACTCTCCTACTGAAACATTTAGATGGACGAAGCGGGCACAACGCTATCCACCGGGTCCGTCAGCAACGTGGGATAAAGGCAGCGTAATATAAAAAGGATTTCAACAGAGCCCATAATCTTGAAAACCGGCCGAGGACCTTAAAGATATTACGGTCTGGAACACAGCAGAGGGGACTGGAATCTGTCTTGGGGAAACATAAACCTGGCTATTAGCGTTTTAACAGCTATTGCTTCCAGCTGTCTGCCTCTCCTAAGGAAGTAATTATAGGGCTTTGGGGGGGTTTGCTGCTTGGATGTGATTAAAGTTGCAGGTTTGTCACCTTGTGCTATTCTTTTCACATCACACATTTTTGCTAAAAAGATATATAAGAAAAAATAAAGGAGTGCAGCTTTAAATTTCAATGGTTTGGTCCCACTGGGCTAAGTTGGTTTCTTTTTATGAAACGAGAATGAACAATAAAGTAATCGTCACTTTTCTGATATATTTATTTTAGCCTTCTGTCTCTCTTTGATAATGCACATGTTATGTTATGTCTGTTATTATTAAGAACTAAACAAGATATACCAAAATCCTGTTAACTTAAAGTTAAGCTTAACTTAGTGTCCCGCTGTTATGCTTTTGTTGCATCACAAATGTGATCTGAACGCGCAGTGTTTTCAGTATCAACACTCGAGGGGGACGCTAATCCTTACAATTGATTGTCCTTTGTGTCACACTTTATCTAACTCACACTCCGGATCAAATTGGCTCCAACCTCGAGGAGCGACGCATCGAATCTGTTTCCAGGCGTTTGAATTACTGTGATTGGCCCGCGGGGGAGAGGGGGGGGGGTTACATCAATCATGTGTTAGTTCATCCACTCATCATCATCTCGGACGCCGCAGAGGAGGAGGCAGGCGTGAGGAGTCTCAGGTGGATTTAAAAAAAAGAAGGGGTTTTATCCTCCTTGATAGAAAAAGAGAAGGCGTTAAAAAGATATGCTACACGGTCAACTTGTAGGAACTAAAGTCGGGGTGCATGATTTGTTTGACAATGCGTTTCCTGTAGTTTTCCCAGTTTGTTGTTGTCGCTGCTGTGTGATGGAGCACGAGGGAGTCGGCCGGTCGCTGCTGATGTTGAGGCTCACCTTGCCGTTCTGGAGTGTGATGGGAGATGGGAGCGCACGTCCAGGATGTCCAGTGGATGTGTGGAGGGTGTTTAGGATAATGAAGTTGGTGAGAACAGACTTGACTGACCACAAAGAGGAACATATATACTGTCCGCAAAGGGCTGTGGGTCAAATTCAAACCCACGAGCCTTTGACCTGGTAGAGTGGGCTCCCTGCCGCTTCCCTGTCCTCCAGCAGTGGACCTCCACACTGGTTACCCAAAGAAGTGTGAACAACTTGAGAGAAACTAAAGTGTTGACTGTTCAGATGTTGACATTCATTTTGAGAAAGATGGATGAAACAAAAGTTCCGCGTTAACGTTTTATCCGTCTGCTGACGTACGTGCAAGAAGGGCAAAAGGTCAACAGAGTAAACTAAATACTCACCGCAGCGACATGTTTGTCCTCAGCGACTCTGTCCCGTTCCCCTCCCTCCGTCTCTGTTGCGGCACAGTCTTCTCTTTCTGTCTTTCAGGCTCTCAAGGGGCTTGTATTGTTTCAGCGGATAAAAGGAAAGATTTAAAAAGGAAGAAAAAAAAAGAAAACTTTCCTCAGCGGGATGAGAGAGAGACTTTATAACAAGCTCTCGCACCTCCAGGGAGGATTCTCGCTCTCACACACACACACATGTTCTCAGAGAGTACACACGGAATATTGTAGTAGTGCAACACACACACACACACACATGCACTCAGTGTCCTGCAGAGAGAGGAACCGGCGTCGGGAGTGGCCACAACAGGAAGTGGACCAGGGATTACATTAAAGGGACGGACTCGCCGCCCAGAATGAACCTCTGCAGAGAGGTCGAGGCCTTTCTGCTCCTCTCCTCGGGGGGGGGTCGGCATTCTTGTCGAGTAAAGCTCACGCCGGGAGTATTTCCCCGGCTTCCTGCTGTTGTCAACATCTGAGAGCGGGAGACTGGGGAAGATGGGAGCGACTCACTGTGCAGGGAATCAGGATCAAGATGGAAGGAACACCGAAACAGAGGGGGGGGGCAGCGGTGAAGGTCACGGTCCAGACGTAAATCCACAAAGTTGGATGCGGCCGGTGTTGCTTCCAACTAGAGAGCGTTTACACTGAGCTGGGGTCTAATGCTTTTTCTTAGTTGCATATTTGCGATGCTGTTATTGTTTTTTTTCTTGACCGTTAACCTCTGGACATTACATTATGGTAGTTATTCAGCTCACAATACAGACCAAACCGTTCAGAACAAAACATTTATTTCAGGACAAATATTGTAACTGGTGGTTGACTGTGGCTCAGTGGTTAGCATCCCTGTCTTTCAATCAGAGGATCGGCGTTTCGAGCCCCGGCTCCGCTGGTCCACGTCGATGTGTCCTTGAGCAAGGCACTTAACCCATTTTCACATAAAATGTTGCCTTTTGTAATGCTCTGCTAAGCCTCTGAATAGAGATGAGTGTTTGGTGCTGTATGAAGAGTAAATGTGAGTGGGGGTCAGCGCGGCCCGAGGCGGCGACATGCATGCGGAAGTGCCAGTAGCTCAGGCTAGACTCTCCATGGGAGGTAAATGGAGTGGAAATAACAGGTAGCTCGACGGTGAAGGTTAGCTTCGGGTCGCCGCAGTGTTTTTCTTAGTAAGTCAGACGTCCTGATTCAGGATTTTGCCCACGGGCCTCCGCGTGGCTTGCCGCTCACGCCGCATCATTACCACCCAGCGTTTCGCCAGTTAGCGGATTAAACGCGGTCTCAGTTTTCTCTTCAGCTTCACCGGGTCAGAGCTGGCCGCGGAGGAGGAGGAGCGGGGGAAAAGTTCAATTTTTAGTCGCGTTGGGAAATTCTCCCTGATCTAAGAGCCATGTGATTGGAGGCACATGTTGACCTTCTTATAAAGAGTCTGAACATTCAGATCATGAGTAGATTCTCTCTCCCCCTTTCATTTAAACTAAATCAGCTTAACCAGCATAACAAAGACACACACACACACACACACACACACACACACACACACACACACACACACACACACACACACACACCCAGAGCTGTGCATTCTCCATCTTCACGTGATTTAATACAGAATGATATGAAGCTAAAAGAGATTGTGTCTCCTGGTGAGTTTAAAGTGATAATGAAGGGCGGATCAATAAGCAGCTTTAAATAGGTTTCTTCGACTGGAAATGTATTGATTGTGTGGAAAACAAATTAAAAAACAAACAATCTAAGCATATATGTGTTGTTGTTGCGTCGTTTCAGATCTTTCAGACCGGCACAGGAAGATTTCCATTTCAAACGAGGACGCGCTGCCATCTGATGTTCGTGTCAATGAGCAGGACTGGCCTCCATCTTCACAGCACCAGGTCGGTTCATCTTCCGTTCATCCTTAACGCGCGATCGCATGTGATTGGAACGCCACAGCCGACTGAGGGAGCCCGCGAACGAGAGCATAGTGGCTGGTTTTGCCAAACGCCAATAAACCCCAAAATAAGATTAAGAATCAGAAGAGTGAAAAGCGGCACCACAACCGGCAGGACTGCTGAAGCATTTACTCCTAGGGAAGACTTTTAACCGTAAACCAACAATAAGAATGTGCACCCATTAATACTATCAGTTAAATAAGTCTGATAAGACTCTACTCTACTCTTGATTTATTCCCTCAGTAAACATTGTAAACCTGAGTTTATGGTCTCACTCTAGTTTCAAGTCTTCTTGATGTTCATTTAGCAATTTTGCAAAAGAAACCAACAACATGGCGACGGCCGTAATCGCTGAACTTGTGACGATGACTACATCATGTGATACATAGCCTATGGGGTAGCAGGCATGACACATGAACCTGGCTTGTGTCTTGAGGAGTTGTCACACTGATTGATGATGTTGATGCAGTGGAGACTTACTGGGAAAGCGGTCTGCTCGTTTCCGCGACAATAAACACAACACCGCGGCTGCTAACCTTTTTAGGGTGCTCTGCGGCTTCGGTTGCCTGCTGCGCAAACACGCTGCAGCCGGTTGATGAATGATGGGTTTGACCTGTTCGCTGCAGTCTGTCACGCACTTCACCCACTGCATGCAAGGCACTTATATCGTCTGTTAACAGTTAACCTTCGGCTAACGGTGTGCGGCTATCGACGGACACACGTGGCTCGCTTAGTCCGTACACAAACTAACATATTATTATGCTAATTACTTTGTCAATAGTGCTTATTTACTAATGTAATTAAAAGTTGACAAATAGGCCACTGTTTAATTTGTCAGGCGTGTCACCGGTTCAGCCTCTTGGCATAAAATCAAACCGGTTTCAGCTCGTCTCGTCTATATTAGCACGGTGGAAAGGTTTATTTATTAAAAAAACGTAAGTACAGATATTGATGAAGAAATACTGCTAATTGACAAACACGCAATAAACACGTGTGAATAAACACCGTGAACCCGTTCCTGAGGACTAGAGAGGTTCCCGTGTCTTGCTTCCCAGCTGCGGGTCAAAGGTGAACGGAGTGTCTGTGGGATCACAAACTGGTGTCAGCACGGAGCCGGAGGGCAGCACAGTATCCACAAATGTAGAGAAACATACGTACGCAGTGTGTACGTATTTGTCCGGGGGGGAAAAAACAGACGCGTGAAAACGCTTCAGGTCGCTGTTACACCAGCGAGACGCAGCGGCGGAGGCTCCGGCCGGCACGTAACCGGTGCAGACGGCCGCAGAGAGCAAAACAAGAGGAAATGTGTCGCGCGCTAAAGAACACGCCGTGCGGTCGATGGACATTTGCGGCCTGTATTCACGGCATCGACATTACGGCGGCGGCGGTCGTCGTCGTCGTCTCACTTTTCAGTTTATTTCAGTGGGATAATGGTGTCGCGCCTGCAGGGCTCAGCACGCAGCAACAAAGCAGGGAAAGACAAAGAGGTGCTCTTCAGCGCCCGCAGACAGGAGAGGCCGGTCCAATAGAGACGGTCGTATGTAGATCTCTTTAATTAGATGCTGAGACATGCCTAGACATCCGCTTATTCGACGTTTTGAGAAGTCTATTACTTGTCTCAGGCGGACATGTTTTTGAAGTGTGATGACAATGCTGTCGTATTAGTCCACTGAATGCACCTAGGGGGCCTCTCGTCTCCAAATACGGGGTTGATGTTCTGCATCTAATCATTCTGCAAGTGAGTCATGAACGCCAGCCATTTCCATTTCTGTCCGTCCAGCACACAGACTGAAATATCTCAACGACTCTCGGATGAATTGGAACAAAGTTAATTAGAGTATTTGATGTTTTCTAAGAGGCTGAACCCTCATGACTGTGATGATTCCCTTTGCATCTGATGCTAACAAGCGACGGTGGCGCGCCAACAGCCAAAGATAAGATTGTGAATGTGAGGAAACCGGCCCGTGCTCGACGTCAACATGAAAGCATGCCCATGTTAGCAGTTAGCGCAAATGCTAGCAGGATTGGGTGCCATATCTCTTGATCTTGGTATGTGAACGTCACACGTCCAATAGAAAGTCTTTGTCCAAACAGTGGAATTGTAGCAGTAATAGTGTTAAAATATGATACAGGGGAAAACCCAAACTCATTTATAAAGGTTTTAAATTAACTTGTGTGTTGCATTAATTCTATCTTTTTTTCTCTCTATTTTCTCCAATAATTAGATTAACTCGTGCTTGATTGAAAACATAAGTGCCAGTACTCCACATGTCTCTTGCTGCTTACACCTCTTTCTTGATGCTGTGTCAGTTGTTTTATTGTTATTGCATTATATGCGTCTTCTATAGTAGGCCTATATTAATCCCATAATATATCCAACTGAAACATTATGGGTTTATGGTGGAGTGTTTTTATATTATTAGTATGTGTCCTTACTTGAAGTGCTTTCCTTTAGTGTCAGTCTATGATATTCAGCCTGGAATCAACACCCAGTCCGACAGCGTGTGAGCTATGAGGAAATATTGGATTTAGGGGTCCTTCCTCAAGAAAATGTGACGATTTTTGACATAAAACTGCAATTTTACATAATTTTACAAAAAGCTTAAAGACAAAACTCTCCATAGTTGAATGAATAAAAACATTTATTTACACGTCACAGCCTTCGTCTGAACAGCATTCTTCCGTAAGTGTGTGCCTCGTTAAAATCGTATTCTGTCAATCAGAAGAGCAGATTCGGAACGCTTTCGGCGAATGTTTAATTATAGCTGTTCACAAATAATATTTTAAAAAGAAAAGAAAAAAAGTTCTGAAGAACAGCTCACTAATTATTGAGCAAAAAGGCCGTGAACATTGTACCATTGTATAAATAACCCTCCTCCACTGTCTTTGAATTACCAGTGCAGCCCGAGAGGTGCGTGAGTGTGTGTGCGGACTGTAAAGTGGTACCTCCCCCGCTGTTAGAGAAATGCAGAGACAATGGATAATGGTTGTATGGCCTTATTACCCTGTGCTGGGCCAATGTGGGCAAAGCAGAGCGCAGAGATTAGCAGCGGCGGGAGTCACAGATAGACGCTCTTGATGCCCTGATGTGATGTGACGGGACGTATTGCGACACAACGGTGGATCTAATTTGATTTGATATAACGCTGTCTCCCCCCGCCCCGGAACTATTTTCACGCTCTTGGGTTCCCCTGATCCAAATTTACAACACACGCTCGGCGCCTCCGCGGCTGTGTTCGCTGCCCTAATTCACTCGCATGCAACACGGACCCGGATGCGTGGGAGCAACCGAAATGATGGCGGGCTGCGCCTCATGGCGTGACGGATTGTACTTTTGGAATATTCCACATCTAGTTTAAGCGTGCGTCGCCAAGATGAGTAAATCGGAAAAAGTTTGCTCACTCTCTTGTAAAAATATCAAACCTGAATCCTTTTGAATCCTTCATCAAATGAAAGATTAACACTCAAAGCTCTGACACGGGACGGGACCCAAACGTATTCAGCCTGAGAAACGTACAAAAATACATCATGAATTGCCATAACATCTACATTTATACATATAAGAACTCAACAAACCATGAATTTATAAAGTTTAGGAAATGTATTTATTTCATTAGAAAAGTACATCACAGTACCCACCTCATAATATATGTTCTGTACCACTTTTCCATACTTTTAAATGAACCAACAACAAGGTTCTCGTTTGAAAACGTAAACGGCTTGATCGCAAGGAGGTGAGATTCCTCAGTAGCCGTGTTTCCACTCATGTTTTTATGAGCATTTTTTATTATCGCATTAAAAACGCTGCAATGAAACGCAGAAAAACAATGTATATCATATATATATTTTATCGACGAAGAGTTGATGTGCTGAATGGATTATGAAAGTACTTTGCAGAATAAATTCAGATGCAGCACAAACATTTAACATTTACGACATTCTCGGATAGATGTTTGTATCTTTTCACATGAAATGAGCTAAAGGCCTCTCTATCCATTAGGGTTTTCTTAGATTGGCCCGAGGCGACCTATAATTTTATTATCCAGTTCACAAACTTCCTCTTCTTCTTCTTCTTCTTCTTCTTCTTCTTCTTCTTCATCTTCTTCTTCTTCTTCTTCTTCTTCTTCTTCTTCTTCTTCTTCTTCTTCTTCTTCTTCTTCTTCTTCTTCTTCTTCTTCTTCTTCTTCTTCTTCTTCTTCTTCTTCTTCTTCTTCATCTATGTTGTTTACTGGCAGATTACAGGCGTTCATAAAGCGTACCTTATACCGGCAACTTCAGAGGCAACCTCGTTTATTCTGTTTATTTGCTCCAAACTATTTGATAGATGTGCGACATTTCACAGGTTTGCTCAAAAGAAATGGGAATGGAAACAAAACCTCAACGGGGGAATTTGGAACCTAAATATGTTAACAACCCCCCCCCCCAACCCCCCAAAAGAAACTGTTCATGAATTTAAGGAGTAGTGAGTTCATAGTGAAATGAATATCTAAAAAAAGTGTTATATTAACTCGTAAATTAAAATGAAAGAATGCAGTGTAAACTATGATACGCCATGAAATTACGAGTTCAGCTTTTATTAATTGAATTTTCTATGTTTTTTTTAGTTTTTACCGTAGCAGGCAATTACTTTATTTAATGAATTCATCTGTGATGAGTTCAAGAAGTTGCCTCCGTGCTCTGAGAGCTAGAACGCCTTTATACCCCAGTGGGTGTTCAACCCCTTTCACAGCCACTGAACATGAGCTGCAAGATGCAAACCCTTCCTCTTAAATTATAGAGTCCTTTTTAAATGCTGCATCAATAATTTTGGCCTGCGAGACCAAGGCGGAACATGCGATGATGACGCAACAGACCCAGAGGCCGAAAATGCATTAACCTACATAAAACACGAGGAGACGTGGGATCGGTCTGAATCGACTTTTTTGATCTAATCTGTCTTTTCTGGAGTTTACTGAAAATTGTGATGCAGGCGAGCGCTCCATCTGAGGCACATTAGCACCCGGGAAGTGAAAAACTATTAGCCGAGAGGTTGCGGGGTTTATATTCCTCAGCCGTTCAAAAAGGGGCACTTGCTCTCCAATGGCCATGCTAATTACCTGGACATCGAACAATTTGTCCGTCACAAGAGAGAGAGAGAGAGAGAGAGACGGAGAGAGAGAGAGAGAGAGACGGAGAGAAAGCGTCGGCCCCTTTGGCCTCAGTCAGGTTAGTCACACTGTTAGTCAGAAAGCTGTGGAGCAGGGGGTGAGAGTGATGGTGGACTTGAAGGCCCTGAGCTCACACTTAATTACCAACAACCGCCTCTAATGGGCCGCTAATGGAGGCACTTCCTGTTCAACTCTGACTGCCCCCTCTCCTCTGGCTCTGCTCTGCTGTAATGTCCTCGGATGCATCCTTCTGAAAGACTGGTGGTGGTTGTTGCTTCTGCTCACAGCAGTGGCGGTTCTACATGTAATTACGCCCCGGGCGAGACCCCCTCCGATCGCGCCCCCCCCCACACCGGGGCTGGCAGTTTATCATTTTTTTTTTTTTTATAAACTTAAATTTCACAATTCCGGCTCTTTTTAGAGAACCGGCTCTTTCGGCTCCCAAATGGCTCTTCAGATTTTTTGGTGCTTAAATTAATTTATTACCAACAATAATGTAAAATTATGCACAATATGAATTACTAATGTAAAAAAAAACATGCACTATATCAAATGTTTATTATATAAATACACTTTTATGAATACACTCTGTGAGTGATAAAAAAAAATGTGAAAGTGCAAAAACAAACGTTTAACTATTTACAAATGAACTTAACTAACTTTTAACTATTTTAAACTTTTAGCTTTTTAATACTTAACAAATTTAAAGTGAAACAACATACAGAAGCTTACAGAATCACACAACAAAATATAAATTAAAATGTGTAAAACAAAAAGAAAAAAATCAGCATCCAGAGTTTTGTCCTTCAGTGAAGATTTACATTGAGAAAGACGCCACACATATTGACCAATCAAATGCGGCTTGAGAGAGCGAGCGAGAGAAAAAAGAAAAAAAAAGCCGGCTCCCGTCGTTCACGTCAAAGAGCTCTCAGAGCCGTTTCGTTCGCGACCGACACATCACTAGTAGACGGCACCTTCTTAGCAAGCAGGGCCGCCTGCAGCTGCAGTGGGCGCCAATGCCAATTCCCCACACAGTGATATGATAGATAATGGAAAACCGCTTCGCGGCCCAGATGATTTTTTTTATTTTTTTTAAGTGGTCGTGCCGCCCCCCACGTGTCATGAAAAAGTGCCGCCCCGGTTCGCCCGTGCCCAAAACCGCCCCTGGCTCACAGGATTTGTTTTAAACTATGGGTCTGTCCCAAAACCCACACTGGCAGTCTTGCATGTCCCAATCACCAAGGCGCTGTATTCGGCAAACTGTGTCCCTCTTCTGCAACACCCCCAGCACAGTGCAAACCTCAAGCTGCAGTTGGTAATAAAAGTTATCTTTTTTTGTGTCATATTTGCTCAAACTGTCACCATATCCAGATACTGGTCCATGAGCCTATTTACTACGATGATCTGTAATAGATAATCTGTGGAGATTATCTGCCTCCCTTTAGTGCCCCTAACGGCATCTGCAACACCGTCCTTTTGTCCTTTTTGTACTTCTTTTAACGAGGCAGTTACTGAAAACCGTTGCAACAGCTTCTGTGAGACGTTGCCGTAGAGCCGTCTCCAGCATCACTGTTTTGTAAAAAAAAAACAACATCCATTTGACTGCATCCGAGGGAACTTTAGCTAGCTAACAGTGAATGACATGAATTTCATGAAATTCTGCTATTCCATTTTTTTTATTTAATTGAATGAACTAATTTAGATATAAAAATAGCTAGCTTAATGTATTTCCCCAAAAAGTATATTTTTATTTAATTGAATCTAATTTGTACCAGTGTACCTCCGCGGCACACTGGATGGCGCGTTGAGGGCCACCAGTGGTTGAGAATGGCCGCTCTGTCCTTAGGCTGTAGGCACTCGACTGCGAGCAATTAGATATATCGGAGCAGACGGCATCTTTCCAGACCCAGGAGTAGGAGGCGAATGACACTGATCAGCACTTTCATCCAGAGTGCCTCATTGTCCGGCAATGACAAGAGGCTCAAACCGCTGTTGGGAACCCGCTGCCCTCCAGGGGCCTGAATCCGTAGAAAACTATGTATCGACTCAAATGTCGCTGTCAGAATACCATTTTTGTTTTTTTTGAGCAGCAGAAATAAAGAACTTGAGAGGTTATCTGTATGTTATTCACAGAGAACTCCAGAGAGCACACATCAGTACTCTGAGCGAAATCTCTGAATAGAAACACTTTTTGCCAGCGGGCATTTTTGTTTGAGTCATTCACATGAGCTCCCGTATTCTGCCAAATAATCCCTGCTCCTTTCATAGCGCTTGTAGTAAAAGGAGAGGGATCCAATGGGTGAATAATTTGTTCAAAGTGTTGCGATTTATTTTCAGCCTCATTCTCCCACAAGATCAGAGCGACGGATGAAGGCTTCGGGGCCCCGAGGGCTACGTCTTCGTTCTGAAGGCGGCATCGTTAATGTTCAGCTCCAGCTGTGCGTCAGAGTATCCGGCGCATCCAGGTTTCCGTCAGGGGTGTCCAAACTTTTTATATATATACTGTATAGTCCTGGGCCACAAAACCATTATTAGACCATTTTGTTCTCTACTCTTGAAGCATCTTCTCTTGTTGACTTTCTGGAAATTCGTTCAAGATGTTGTGCTAAATTTGGACCAAACATTTAACTTTACGCACCGCAATGTAACTCGACACGACCTCTGTTTACGCTAGCCGTCGTTGAGCCAAGCGGGACTGCTAACGGCTAACTTTGCGAAAGTTCCACACCGTCGGCATGTTTGGTTTTTAGTAGCGAAGCAACCGTGTGTTTTTTTCGCGAGGGGCTTTTTTTAAACCACAGACGTACCAATGTATCGGCCCGAAGATCAAATCTGCCGCTGGTATCGGCCACGGCGACGCGTCGTTTGTCTGCCGCTGCGCAGGGATTCATCTTATTCCCTCAAGTGTCTCGCTCGGCCCGGAACAAATGCCAGAAACATCTCAGCGCTGCCATCCATCATTTCAAAAGCCTCGGTGACATTTACCTCGCCGACCAAATGAAAAGCAGATAGCATCCGCTGCTTCCCCAAACTGTGAGGTAAACACGTGTGTACGTCTTCATGCCGATCAGTGTCTCTTTTTTTTTTGGTTACCCAAGTGTGCAAATCCCTTTGTTTTCTCCCAGCATGTCATTATGCCCCCGCACCCCCTGTTCCGACGAGGCTTTGACAGCACAACAAACACTCCGGCTCATTTCGGAAACGGCAATAATGAAGCCGCCCCGCAGCATCCGTGTTTGGTCATCTGTTGTTGTGTGCCGGGCCCCATTCACAAACCCGTGAGGTGCCCTGGGCAGGTTTTCGGATGAATCTGGCGCGAGGCCCGGATAATACGGGACGGACCGGGAGACAAGCAAACCCCTGTTCCCATCTGAGCCCCATTACAAAAAAAAAACGCCGCCCTTATTGTCCCGACTCGTTCTCCCTGTTTTGTTCGATGCTGCATGATCGATTCGAGCGCAGAGACTCCAGCTGACAGCTGACCGCGGGGTGAACCCGTCGGCGGCTCGGAGTCAAAGGTGGGGCTGCCTTGGCGCGAAGACATTAGCGCGATGACCCAATTTGAGTCCTCGGAGGTTGTTTATCTCAGTCAGAAGAAGTGGCGGTGACAATGTAGGCATGGAGTTTTGGTTGCGATGTCCCAAGCAAATCCCCATGATTAGAGCCACTTGGGGCTTTGTTATGGCTCATTGGCCCCTTTTCCAGAACCGGGTTGTGAATGCAATTCGAATCATCATTCATTTATAAAAAAAAAAATGTATTGAACGGTTGTATCGGTGGGATTTGTGATATTAACCAAGCCTAATTACATGCCTGTCTTTGTTTCTGGTGACAATCTTAACTATGACGCGTGGACTTTCTGTCCATCCGTCTGCGAGTATGCATGCTTGTCCTTCGCATATCTCGAGACCCGTTCGTTGCGATCCACTTCACACTTGGCGGGCGCATTGTTGGGAACGCAAGGACGAATTTGGGGCGGTAAAATTGCGACTCAAACTTTAAATAAGCAAGCAAAAGCGCTGTGCGCAGCGGTGGGGCGGGGCTTGTCGTTGAGATTCCAGCTACCCTTCAGCGACAAGTTTCTCCCAGGAAGTGTTTGTTTAAAAAAATAAAGGTGGGGACACTCGGCTTTGTTTAGTTTCCGTCTCATTGGTGTCCGTTGCTGTGGAGGCACTCTGCTGTCAATCACTGAGCATGACTTGCATAACCTAATGTTGCCTGACGAGGCCCGCGTGGTTAGTGTGCACACACACACACAAAATGCATGGCATATTAATGACAAACATGCTCCCGTCACATACCGCAGGTATGCTGAATGCAAATTGAGCCCACATGTTTATTTTAGCCGCAGAGGTGAAAGCCTTTAAGAATCCTGACTGTCGAGTTTTGATGCAACTGCACGAGTGGCAAATGAAGAGTCATTAAAGTAACTCTTAAAACATCTGTTGATTTAATATTGTAAGATATGTTTTACTTTGTGTTACAGCTTTGTATAAACAGTGTGTGTGACACAGAGTGCACAACTTTGTGGTAGATGCATATTTGTTGGTTTAATCGGTTTTTTTATACCGTCCCTCATCTTTTTTTGGTATTATTCTTTTTTTATTTTGTATTTCTTCTGTCTGTGTTTAACGCTGCGACCACCAGCAGCCCTTTTCAGTCTCCAGGTCTTTTTAATCGCGATGGAAACACTGACAGCAGCGGGCTGCAGTAGTCCCTGGACTAAAATGGACGCAAATATCTTAGTGGAAAAGTGTTTTAACTACAAATTTCCCCTTAATCCCGAAGATTAAGACACAACGCTAGTCCCTAAATTCTGAAAACACACACTCAGGACTATCTTTGCTAGCGCTCTCTGAATGACGGGCGGTGGCTGACACATGGCGTGTCCACTGAGCAGCCATAGAGCGTCTGACCCGAGGACTTTTTCTCACAGTGGCTGGGGGGAAATCCATCGTCCTGTTCAAGAAACGAGCTCAATATTCAGTAGATATAAAAATGATTTCAGATGCATGCATCCCTCCCAGCTGCCAGGTGGGGAGGAAGGAACACCCGCAGTTGCAAATGTCGCCTCTGAGCCAGCGAGGACAACAACTCGATGTAGGAGTGGTGACATTTAAATCACAGGTGTCACGCTGCTGATTGGGCCTCTGCGTAAGGTTTTGTCGAGTGATTAGTCTGCGACCTCCCAGCTAATCAGTGTTTGGCACTGAATTAATAACAGCAGCGCTGTCACTGCAGGGTTAGGGTCCTTTTTAATGACTAGGTAAAGTGAAGTCTGCCTTCAGCTTGACTTTTTCAAGATGATAATTGGGACCCCTAATGGCACGTCTACGCAGCCCGGTACCACGTAACATTCTTCATTTAAATACAAGACGGCTCTGCAAAATACGCTGCGGCTAACCTGACGGCAGTCTGAATGTAACTGAATAAGTCAAAAAGTTATCTTCTGACATTTTGGTCTTGGATTGAGATCAAAATCAGTCAGTCAGTAACATTATCAGTAACAATTCAGGCGGAGTCTGGTACTGCAGCGCAGGAGACGGGGAGAGGCTTCCAAAACCAATGACAACCACCCCATAAAATGATAATAAGTTCAGTTGAAGTTGTCGGGAAGAAGTGGTGTTTGTGGAGAGAACGTATTTCATTTATTAAAATTAGATTCAAGAGCAGAAGATACAGAAATCCTTTTCTCAATATGTGGGACTACTGACATTCTGTAGACCAAAAAAAAAAGGTCTGCACGTTACTGTAGATGAACTAAAAGGCCTCTGTGCACTGTGCATGCTATCTGGTAGCATATTTAAATTATAAATAAAGATAAAAATCTATTTGCAGCATATACAATAATGTTTAACCTAATCATGGATATTATATTGTTTTATACTGAAATGATAACCGGATCAAAGCCGACCAGAGCCAATATTCATATCATTTCCAAAAATAGAACGAGTAGCGTCTGCATACGATATGATCCTATTGGACCATTATTTATTAAACCGAACATATTGAAATTTGCAGATTCTAATATGTTCATGTCAAGAAGTGACTCCGGTCAGTTTTTATTTTTATATCCGCATCCGTCAGACTTGTTATGAAAGCCAATCCCTTCACCGCCCCAACCAGCACAAATATGCAGTAATAAACCGATCCAGACCGCCAACTTTATGCATTATAGAAGAAGACTTGTCAGGACGGAGAGACGAGGACAAAGAGACACTGAGCGCTCTCTCTCGCCCCACACGCCCACCGTGGAGGGAGGATCGGGACTAAATAAGTCTTCTAACTACTTTGTTCTTTTTTGTTGTTGAATAAATGCAGCCCTTCATCAAAAGACATGAAGCTTTGTCTCACACACACACACACACACACACACACACACACACACACACACACACACACACACACACACACACACACGTCCCTCCCGTCCTTGAAATGAATGGATTAAAAGGGAACACCAGTGCAGCATATCAACCCGTAAGGGCTCGGCCTGGTAATGTGCGGGGCCCAGCACTAACTTACTGCCTTTAGAGTTTTGTGGTTATTTTGATGGAACAATGATTTCTCTATCGCACATGTTTGTTTGTTTTCTGACGCACTGATTTTCTGGTTTGAACTCATACATTCACTGTTTGGCTCCCATGACTCCTTTTATTTTATTATATCTTTTTATGTCTTTACCCCACAATCAACAAAAACACTCCTTTGCTTCAGGGCAATGCTGTCTTCTGATAAGAACTTCCTTTGCTCCATTTATTAAAGAGCTTCAATCCAATCTCATCCAAGATGAAGAGGAGCGATGCGTTTAACAAAGAGCAAGCTAATAGAGAAGGCACTGTCCTGCCAGACTTCCCTGGCATTGTTCACCGCCAATCAGCTTCTCTGCTTTTATATTTGATAACTTCCACGTCTCTCTCTCTCTCTCTCTCTCTCTCTCTCTCTCTCTCTCTCTCTCTCTCTCTCTCTGCTCTTGTCCTCCGTCTCTCATCGTTTCATCCTTTAAGCTGTCCCTTTTCCTCGTCACTCCCTAACCGCATCCTCTCTGGCTCTGAAAGATGTACAGGATTTGTGTGTGTGTGTGTGTGTGTGTGTGTGTGTGTGTGTGTGTGTGTGTGTGCGTGCAGGGGAGATGTTCAGTCTCTTGAGTGCCTGGAAAGCAGAGAGTGGTACACATATTATTATTTTTTGGCAGTTTGCACGGGGTTCAGTTTTCGTGACTTTGGTTTGGTTGCTATGCAACTGCAGGAAAGGCCGTTTCCCAGCGAATCCAAATACATCCATATACATCGCTCTTCACACCTCCTCTCCCCCGTCATTCTCTGCTCAATTTCCTCCTGCTGGATTTCCCCCCTCAGTCCTCAAAATGTCCTTCTGGTTTTCTTTTTTTTCTCCAAATGATCCGTTCATACTTTGGCTCCTCTCTGCTGTCCTCCCTCTCACTCCTCTGCCTCCTCCCTGGTCCTGTTCTTGGCTCAGCTGCTGGCAAGGCTTATGGCATCCAAGGTCACCCATACTGTGCTCTGAGTCTGACAAGTGTGGGCTGCTGTGTGTGTGTGTGTGTGTGTGTATTTGAGAATTCTGTACATTGAGTGCACACACACAACCACTGTGAACACCAGCAGAACACTGAAGTGTGTGTGTGTGTGTTGTTCTGACACGAGCGAATGTCCTGAATTCCTATTTGCACATTATTGTATACGTCAGCTGTTATGTATGTGTCCTCACGCTGTACATGCCTCCTGTGTGTGTGTGTGTGTGTGTGTGTGTGTGTCCTCGCTTGGCCCGCTTGTATAACTGTTCTCAGCGATATAGGCGGCTCTGCGTTGGATCCTCGTGCCGCCTGCCTGCAGTCACTTCAGCCGGCAAATATTGACTCTGGTCTCCGATACAGAGCACAAGGAGAGGCGTGTCCCTGTAGGGAGTCACTTCTACTTCTCCCCCCCAGGCTCCAGTCAGGCTGTGAATGCGTCCGCATGGTCGCACAGGACCGGTCGGGCCGCGTAAGAAACCGACGAACAGCCAGCGATCTCCGTCTATGCGCGGGCGTCGGGATGAGCGCCACAGCGAGCGCCTGCCAATTATAAGTCACATTGTGTGGCAGGAAATGTACAGATGGAGGAACAAGCTTTTTTTAATTCAATTAACGAGGCAAGGGCAACGGAATGCAAATCAAATATGACTCTCATAACCGGGATGTGGACACATTTTAATGGGACTCAATGTGTTGTTGGAATGCAATGGCAGTAAATTAACATTAACATTCAAGGGGGATGATTAATTATAAATGTGTGTGTGTGTGTGTGTGTGTGTTTACTCATAAATATTAGAATGTAGTATTATTTAAATGATTCATCCATTTACTTTTTATGTATTTATTGTGTTATGGTTTACGTACACGTGTTAGTATAGTGTTAGTATAATGGTGCCACTTTGTAAAATTGCCTCTCTTATAAAAGACTTAGCTTATGGCAATACTCATTACTTAACAGCAGAGTATTATTGATCATTTGCAACCAATTAACTTCAGAGTCAGAGCGATGGCCGGTTGTAGAAACTCCCAGACCCTCAAGGTGTCTCGCTCTCTCAACGGCAAGTCATTAATACAGGTTTCTTTTGTGTGTATTTTTTACAACAGCACTTCAGTTGTTAATAAGCTGTTACTGAACCTGAATCAATTAGACAGGAGTCCCGATGCTCTGCGATGTTGTTGTTCCCACGTTCTGTTTAGTTTTGCTGCGTTGTCGTTTTTTTCTATCTCCACCTCATTCAGTCCACTGACCATTCATCCATTCATCATCTTTATGTTCAGTGTTGCTCAGGTTCGGCTGACTCGGTGTCCGTTCTGCCGTCTGGCTGCATATTCTGCGACGCTAACCAGTGCATTCAATCATTATTATCGGGGTGTGTGTGTGTGTGTGTGTGTGTGTGTGTGTGTGTGTGTGTGTGTGCGCAGACCAGCGGCCTCTTGGGACTCGGCGTGATAAACCAGTCGCGTGGAATTTGTCCGGCGATATTCTGCTCACTGCAGCTTTTCCTCCTCTTGACGGCGGTGCCTCTCACATCGACGGTACGAGTGCTGATTCGACGAATCAAATACGCAGTCGTAGTTTAGGAATCTCTTCTGTTCCGGGAAGATCTTTGAAACTTGTCAGTGAAGATGGAACAAGCAACTCGGGACACTTACGGTTTTCGATTGGGCTAATTCATCTCTGTTTTCCATTTGCGGTGCTGCTCCCAAGTGGCAGAAGAAAGAAACATATAGAGAAATCAATGCTGCTTTGAGGGTTTCATTTCAATCATTTTCCAGTTGCAACCTTGAATAAATTGAAAACATTTATAACCGTTATTAGAATCCACGATAATGATGCTGCTTTATTTCATTTTTTGTTCCCGATATAATAAGACATTTCAACATAATTGGCAGTTAGGGGGAGTCGGCAAGTTGTGGAATCAGTAGAGCTTGATAACAAGGAGGGCACACGCAGATGAATTAATTAATTACACCGCGTTCCACATTATTAGGCAAATTGTATTTAAGGGTCATAAACATTAATTTTTTGGTTTTTCAATGAAACTCATGGATGGTATTGTGTCTCAGGGCTATTTGGATGATTGAAATCATCCAAATAGTAATAATAATAATTAGTTTGCCAGGTGAGCCCAATCAAAGGAAAACTACTTAAGAAGGATGTTCCACATTATTAAGCAAGCTACATGTTTCAGGGAAAATGGGGAAGAAAAAGGATCTCTCTGCTGCTGAAAAGCGGCAAATAGTGCAATACCTTGGTCAAGGTATCACAACATTGGATATTTCCAAAAGAATTGCGCGTGATCATCGGACGGTGAAGAAATTTGTCACCGATTCACAGCACAAGCGGGTTCGTTCAGACAAAGGCAAAATAAGGAAGATTTCTGCCAAACAAATGCGTAGGGTTAAGAGAGCAGCCACTAAAATGCCATTGAATAGCAGCAAACAGGTGTTTGAAGCCGCTGGTGCCTCTGGAGTCTCGCGAACTTCAAGATGTAGGATGCTCAAGAGGTTTGCAAGTGTCCTTAAACCTGTTATTCGGCCACCCCTAAACCAAGCTCACAAGCAAAAAAGGTTGCAGTGGGCTCAGGACTACATGAAGACTAACTTTCAAACTGTTTTGTTTACGGATGAGTGCCGTGCAACCCTTGATGGTCCTGATGGATGGAGTAGTGGATGGTTGGTGAATGGCCACCATGTCCCAACAAGGCTGAGACGTCAACAAGGAGGTGGCGGAGTCATGTTTTGGGCCGGAATCATGGGGAGAGAGCTGGTAGGCCCCTTCAGGGTCCCTGACGGTGTGAAAATGACCTCGGCAAAGTATGTAGAGTTTCTGACTGACCACTTTCTTCTGTGGTACAAAAAGAAGAACCGTGCCTTCCATAGCAAAATCATATTCATGCATGACAATGCACCATGTCATGCTGCAAAGAATACCTCTGGGGCATTGGCTGCTATGGGCATAAAAGGAGAGAAACTCATGGTGTGGCCCCCATCTTCCCCTGACCTTAACCCTATTGAGAACCTTTGGAGCATCATCAAGCAAAAGATCTATGTGGGTGGAAGGCAGTTCACATGCAAGCAGGTGCTCTGGGAGGCTATTATGGCATCCTGCAAAGACATTAAAGCAGAAACTATCAAAGAACTCACAAGTTCAATGGATGCAAGAATTGTGAAGTTGATATCAAAGAAGGGGTCCTATGTTAACATGTAACTTGACCTGTTAAGATGTTTTTGATTCAAACTTTTCTTGATTTCAGTAAATATGACCTCCTAATGCTGCAAATTCAACAAATGACAATTTTTTGTTCTTTACAACCTATAAAATATCTTGAAACTCTGAAATTCTGAAATTCTGCATAATAATTTGGAACACTGCATTTTGAGTTTTTTATTTTTGAAAAAAATACTGTTATCATTAGGAGGTTTGTTCAATAGAATTTGACTTATACTCTAACAGTTGATGACTTGAAAATGATACTGACTGACTGTGCATTACTATTTAGGAAAATCTGAGCAAAGTGTAATTTGCATAATAATGTGGAACGCGGTGTATAAATGTTGTTTGTGTTTTTCCAATTAAGCTGCACATGTGTCCCAAAGAAAACAACGCACACCCCTCCCACTCACTGCTGGAAAGTCTGACGATCCGCCGACTGTTCGTCTTTCATTGCAAAAAAACACAAAAGACATATGCAGAGCTTCTTTTTTGCACATTTCTTAATGATTCCAATTCCAGCCGCCGCCCGGACGGCAGCTTGAAACCCCCCTCGCCCCAGCGGACGATCAGATCGTCTCCCTGCTCTCCCACCGCTGACTCGGCGGCCTCACTCCAGTCCGCTCATCCGCTCCGGCCTCAGTTGGCGCCGGCCCGATGTTCCCCGCGTCTCTTATTTGCACGGCCCCGGCGGTGCCGCGCGTGCCGGAGCCCACGGGGCCGCGCCGAGTGTTTCTTATTGAGCGGCAGGCCTCCCAGCGGGAGACGGACTCCACGCCTAACCAGCTTGACATGACTGGAATACGAATTCATAAGTAATCTCTCCCCCCCTCCTCTTTTTACTATCTACTATCTGCGTGTGGCAGCCAGTTTTAAACATTTTTAAGACAGCAGTGACCCCCCCAACTCCTTTCATCTTAGATATATTATAGACGGCATTCAGCCGCATTTTACACACAAAAAAAGCCACGGCAAAACGCTTGGCAGACGTGTGTGTGTGTGTGCGTGTGCGTGTGTGTGTGAAGATACTTTGCCGTGCTCGAGCAGCAGGTGCGTCTGTCTTGGCAGTGGTTTCTCACTGGAGAAAATGATCAAAAGAAACCAAACGTGTTCAGTTCGTTTTTTAACGATGAGCGGAGAAAGGAAGGGCGTTTGAAGCTGGCTGCATGAGAAACCGTCATTTTACCCGCTGACGGTAAGATCCGGGCTTAATGGCCCACTTAATTTGGGCTCCATTTTCCTCCCAGGATGTTCGGCTCTTTAGACTGCAGGTTCATTATGTCGCTGGGGAAAAGGCCTTTTTGGGGGGGTAAGTGTTGCGAGAGAAAAAAAGCAATTTTCTCATCAATTCAAGCCCTGCATAATGTTCTTATTTGATATTACATTTCATCACAGGGTTTAGTGGCCTAAAGACGGTTGAAATCTAAAATCACGTACGGCATTACGCCTCAGAGCGTTTATGTCTTCCCACCAGCGTTATACAGCATTATTTCCGGGCGGTCCATTCTTGAGAACGCTCTATCTCCTGAAAGCCTGGAGGGGATTTCTTCCAATTTGACACACAATTTCCATCTGGATGTTTTAGGTCAAGGGTCATTTTGACCTCACAGAACACATTGTTGGCCATAACTTAAGAATTCATATGCTAATTATGACAATTTCACACACATTTGTAACAGGAGGCAGACAAACGCGAGAAAGTAATTCTACTTTTGTCATGCCTCCCTTTGGAATCAGAAAGCAGACTATTTAGGGAATCCTTGATGTTGGTTTCAACGTGAGTTAAAGGACGACCTCTGTGTTTTTTAACCCGGTGCCTGAACAAGAAGTCTCGTTCTGAAATCCCGCGAGAAGTTTTAGGCCTCATCCATCGTTGTCGAAACCAGCAAAATATCTTTTCTCTCTCTGACGCTCACTGCTTTTTGTCTCCAAGTGACCCTCTTGCAGGATATCAGAACGAGACTTTGTCACTTAGACACAAACACACAGGAAAATAGGAATCCGGGTTGAAAATGACCTACGTTAAAACAGATTGACCTTTTGAAGTGGAGGTTCACTGTCAAAGTAATGGGTGAAGAGTCGAGTTCTTTGAAACCCTGACAACAGGCAGTACAAGACCAGAAAAACTCAGACCTCACGTCACACGGATACGTTACAGGACAAATATACCAATAAGCCACGCTAGTTTTTGCAAAGAAAAGTCTTTTTGTGTGTATAATCATCAGATATTCATCTTTCCAAGGGTCCACATCATGTGTGAAGAACGCTTCCGTCAGCAAAAGCAACCGAAACCAAGCTTAAAATTGTGATACCTCATCAAAAAACATCGTTTAAAATCTCGTCCGTGAAAGAAAAAACGTTTGAAGTCCCCAAATCCTGTAAAAAGCATAAAATTCTGCTCCATGATTGATTCACCAGAGAGCAGCAGTCACGTGACAGCGACTGAACCGCAGGCTGCTGAACAGATTGGACATTGAGGAGAGGCTGGAAGTAGAGGCTGTAAAAATGTGAATAGCTTAATGTATAAAGCACGTGGAGCCTCCATTGTTTCCCCTACATTAGTAACACATTAATGTCCTTTTTGTCAACTTGCGTTTTTTTTTCTTCTATATAATTTAATGCATTGCAAGAAATTGTTTTGGTCTCTCTACTAATAGCCATTGCTGTGCAGTGCAGGACTTCTATATTGCAGTGAAAATCTAGACTACAGAGAGAAAATGTAAAACTGCTTGCCGTTCAGAGGGTTACGTTATTTCTCTTAATGTTCAGATTTTATAATTATATAAGGTTTAATGTAATTATCATAATGTACTGATTTTGTATAATTTTTTATTAATTCTATATAATCATATAATCTACAACTTGGTACAAACTTGAAGGGAAAAAAATACATTTCTTTTGAAAGCAGTTTCCATTTAAACGTGAGTTTAAGTGTTACAAGTGTTTCATTTATCTGTTATTGGAAACATAATTCTTCATACATGCGATATATATATTAACAAAGTCAGCACGCGTCTCTTTTCTTTGGCTGCACACCCCTGTCGTTGTTTAATCCACACTCTCAAAAGCACTGACATCACATCACTTCTAACCCCTCCAAAAAGGGCTCAGCGTTACCATGGTTGCACTGCTTCTCTTAAAGGCAACATGTCCCATTTACCTTGAGCGGCGTCAGAGAGGTAGGCCTGAGAGTCCCATGACCGTGACGGCTCGTGGTGACTTCACGCGACGCCACCAGTCCTCCTGAAGTATGACCTCACGTCCTCTACATCCAGGACATGGTCAAACCTCACAGCCCAGCCAATCGGCTTGTAGCTGTTTGCTGTCCTGGCTCCTCAATGGTGGAACGAGCTCCCCATTGACATCAGGACAGCAGGAAGTCTCTACATCTTCCGCCGCAAACTAAAAACACATCTTTTTCGACTACACCTTGAATAAAGAAAGTAGCACTTTAGTAGCACTTAAATGGCACTTACTGCTAGTACTTTGTAGTTTAACTTTATTGAAGAAATTGTACTTCCTTGTTTGTTGTTCTGAGTTTGTACTCATGGTTGAATGCACTTATTGTAAGTCACTTTGGATAAAAGCGACTGTAAAGTGACTGACCGACTAAAAGACCCCCGTTCACACGTAGAAAGATATATATTACGCGTTTGATCTTTGCAAATAGAAATGAGGTAACGCGTTCATTTGCACCACCACGCATGTTGAAGTCAGGTGAGAACGGGGCCAAAGAGTCGAGGTCCCACCTCATGGATTAGTTTAAATGCAGTTCATTATTTGGTTATTGCACGGATAATTATTCTTCTTTTTTTGGGGGGGGGGGGGGAATTTACAAGGGGAGTTGTTGGGGAATAATTCTGAGTTTATGGACCGGTTAATTAGAGGGTTAGCTTCCTTTCATTCATGTCATAAATCTGACATTTGCTAATCTGAATACTTATTCCATGGCACGCCTGAAAGCGCTCCCGTTGGCGCTCTCACACCAGCGAAGCACCGCAACGCCTCTGAGGCACACTTGTCATTTTGAGCCACACTGGATATTTCAGCGTTCTCAGAGCCCGTGCATATAGTCTTCTTCTGATTTGTATCGTGTATTGTCGCCGTATCCCTTTCTCTTGTGGCTCAACAGTGAGATTGTAGAATTTATCACATACGATATCAGTATAAAAAAAAACTAATAAATACAGGCAGCGTTTGATCCATTAGGGTATTCTCTCAGATTTGAGCGCCAACACTGTCTTGTGTTTTGATATCCTTTAGATAAAGCGGGGGCCGGCTATCACGTGGGGGGAATGCTCCAGTGAGTCTTGAGAAACATTCATCACACACACCCGTATCAGGAGCACCACAGCACGCCACACCCGACACGGAGAGAGAGCCGGGATGTTATCTGTTGTGCTGCCGTCAAACTGTAAGCCGCGCTGTATGTTAAACAGGCGTCGCCAGTTTCAGAGGATCACGTCTCGTTGTTTCAGCCGATGATGGTTTCATACGTACTGTACCGTGAGTGGACGGCTGTGTCTCCACATCGCTCTGCAGCTCCACTCACTGACTAACAAGCATGTGATCCTAATTTTACAGCCCAGTTACTTACCGAATAAAAAAGGGCACAGATCCAAGTGGAGCTTCAAAGCAGTGAAAGTCATTTTCAATTATTTTCACAGATAAGTGCTCTTATCTTTGTCTGCTTTTGGAAAGCAGATAGTAAAAGCTGGGCCCCATGTTCTATTTTCTTCCGAGGTACCGTATTATTTAAACCCATCTTAGTGTTTTTCCTGCTTAAAATTTTCTGAATTCAGCACAGAATGGAAGTTTCTTCACTTTCAATTTTTTTCCTTTTTCTATTTTTTTTTTAGCATTATGCTTTTGTGTTGGCCGTCCGTCGGTCCGTCCCCATTCTCATGAACGCTCAAGAATGTCTTGAGGGAATTTCTTCAAAACTCGGTCATCTGGACTCAAGGACGATTTTGATTTTGTGTGAAAACACGTTTTTGGCCTCAACTCAACTCAAAAATGTATTTCCTTTTTAAGATATTTTCTCACAGGGTTGGGCAATGTGGGGAAAAATCAAATATCACAAAACGATCGACCGAATACCTCGAGCGACATTGCGACACAGCGTAGGGTTGACAAAATATTTAGACAATGAGATTTTTGGTAAATAATCATCAGTAAAGTGGACAGCTTGAACAGTTTGGTACTGTAATGCAGCTTTTAAAAACAAGAAAATACAACACTAATGACATATTGCAATATAAAAAAAAATCTAAGACAGTATCTATTCTCATATCTCTATCGATATCACATTGCAGGGCGGACGTGGATTCAAACTGCTACTTGACTGTTTGGCGTAGGCGTACAACCGCGGTAATCCTGCTTTATCCTGCTGTAATTGATTGAGTATTGTTGCACTCCTTAGGAAGAAGGTCTCTCACTCACACACACACTCACTTGGCTGCGTACCCACAATTGCTACTGCAGAGTGTGTGTAGGCGGGTTGGTGGGTGTTTTCTAGGCTCCAAATGCCATCCAGCCATCCAAAATCGGAGGCAAATAGATACACGGTGAAAGAAATAAAAGCCCTAGATACGAGCACTTTATGACCTCATCACTACCTGCTGCCAATATTGAGACAGATCCTCAGCCAAGAGACTGAGTTTAGTACACACACACACACACACACACACACACACACACACACACACACACACACACACACACACACACACACAAGCATGCCTTCTGTTCCAGGTCAGTGTGCCAGTCTCTTTAGTAGTAAAAAGACATGTCAGCAGGCCCAGAGACAACAAGTTTATTGATGCCTGGAGGATCTCTTCCCTATTTTGGTCTTCCTTCCTCGTCTCTTGAGGTCAAAGGTCGGGGTGAGATGCAGAACGACAGGTCGTCAGCCCACTCACTGGCCAACCAGCCCTTAAACCCCCACACTACGAGTCAACAAAAAAAACAACCTCTTGCAGTGAGAATGTGAGGAAATGCTGAAAATGAAAACAAAGCTGTGACAGTAGAATAAGTCAAAGGTACAAATTTGGATTGGTACTTTCAGAAAATACAAATTTTCTTTCACGGGGCCTATTTGAAATGTGGAGGCATTGCACCTACACAATAACCTTTTTTGGCTCCCTTGACTGCCTCATGGGGCACATACCTTGAATCTGGAGCTGCAGTTTTGCCCTTCGCCCCCGATTTATTTCTGAAGCCGAGGCGATTAGCGTGTTTGCAGAGCGCTGTTGGACGCTGAAGCCAGAAAAGAGACGGTATTGTAACTGCAGACGTAAGAGAAAGCAGGAAAAGCAAATCGTTCCTACTTTAAAAATGTCACAAATATATAGTTTAAGGGTTCAAAACCGTCTTGACTGGTTTTTAACAACTAACCATTTCTCATTTGTTCCTATTGCCTCTAAAACACACATCGCAGCACAATAAATGGCTGTATGATGATACAAGGCTGCATTCACTGTGATATAGGATTTCATTTGTATTGCTCATGCCCATATTCACCCAGTGCAGCGGTGAGGCCCATTGATTTTTTTAAATAGTTTTTTGGACAACAATGGCTCAGACTAGAGGGATACTATTTGGCACAAAATGCTTTGGATACACAGACAATACCTGTTATTAAGACCTTTTTTTGACAGTTGGAAAAATCTTTGAATCCTTGAGGTTCTTAAATGAAATATTTGAAGAGAAATTGGATACATTGGACATCTCTAGAACCACTCATCCACCACCCCTCCACCCACCTTCCTTGTTCTGTTTTCCAGCCAATCCATCTCTTTTTCTCACTCAACAGCCCAAATGGTCGGTAGTTTTGGCGCCGGGTGGTCTTTTTTTTGCCACGCTCACACAGCCAACTTGGCAGGCAAACAAGGTTCTTTTGCATTCTGACAATCGCGCCAAATTACTGGTAAACTATTGATAAGAGCCTGTTACTGTAGCTGGTAGAAAAAGGAAGTATCTTATGCCTCCTGCTTACAGAATAATACATATTGTACAAAACGATCCCCGCTCTCTCCCCTTCCATCTTCCTTCATAAGATTAATGTCGATGTGTCTTTCATATGGTGTTTCCTGCTGCCGGTTAATTAGTCCTTCTGCCGAGCTCTCATTTGTTTGCCTGGGAAGTAATGTCCTGGAGGAAGGGCGTGTTGTTCCTTCAGGATTTGCAAACATTTTTTTTTTTTGCCACAAATTAGAAGTTAAAGGAGGAGAATGTGGACTGGTGTATATATGTGCAAACCTCGACTTATCACACTTCAGTTACCAAGGCCCCGCCTTTGGAATTTGATTGGCCCTCTGCTGGTGCCCTTCCAACCAAAGTCAGATGCTAAGTAGTTGACTTTTCTGTATTGTTGAATTACTGAACACGTATACGGGTACAGGCCCAGAGGCCACTGGACCAGAGCCTCTGCATCATGTGACACAGTTTCTTTTTTCTTTTTCTTTTTACAAAACGACCATAAAGAAACACAAAATTAACATAAAGTGATACAAAACGACCACAAAGAGATACAAACTCGCCATATAGTACCACAAAATGACCATGGAGACATATAACAACTCTGAAGGGACACAAAATGATCACACAGAGACACAAAAGGACGACATAGAGACACAAAATGACCACATAGACACAAAATGACCACATAGAGACACAAAATGACCACATAGACACAAAATGACCACATAGAGACACAAAATGACCACATAGAGACACAAAACGACTATAAAGAGAAAGGCAAAACAACCAAAGATAACCAGTCTGGATCCCCAATTCTAACATTTTTAACACATTCAGCGAGATGTTGAGTGTCGGACTTTTTATGCACCTGCCGGACCTATTTACTGTTAATGTATGGACGAGTGGTGGCTTAAGAGGGCTTGAAGCTCAGATGGAAGGCATTCAGATAAACAGGTTGACTGCAGGTCTTGTTCTTGAAATGTTCTTGAAATAGAGGACAGAGCTCGATTCTGTTGGTTGCCTCCACTTGTGCGTGCGTGACTTGACGATGAACATACCTGTTTGTCTATATGAAGAGTCACACAAAGAGATGTGTGCGTGTGTGTGTGTGTGTGTGTGTGTGTGTGTGTGTGTGTGTGTGTGTGTGTGTGTGACAGACCCAACCCAAGAGCAGCTTGCACAGATGGAGGAAGATTAACAGGGTGTGTGTGTGTGTGTGTGTGTGTGTGTGTGTGTGTGTGTGTGTGTGTGTGTGTGTGTGTGTGTGTGTGTGTGTGTGTGTGTGTGTGTGTGTGTGTATGTGTCTGTACATTTTGTGCATTCAAATGTGGGTTGCCAACAATAGATTGTCCCACCCCGTTGCCGATTTGCATACTGAGCAAGAACTGTAGCTTTTGTTGTTGCAGAACGGACTCAGTGCATTGGAGTATTCGCCTCCATCGCCCCTACAGAGCCATTGTGGCGTGCGGGAACACTACAGCGCGGCACACTCTTGCTTTATCCTTGTGAATCACTTTTCTTGTGCTACACGGCCAGCATGCTTTTTTTTGACAGCATGCACTTGTCATAGGAGAAATCCACCATTAGTATGCATGTAATAGCAACCAAGAGCCATCACGGCTTGACAGATGTTCTGAACCAAGATTATTTTTCCTGAGCCCCACAATAAGTGCTTTACCACTCCTGATATACCTGAAACACCAAAGTGCGCTGGTTAAGACCAACATGCAGCCCGCTTCGTGACTCTGAGTATGATAAAAGAAGCACCCATGTTAAAAGTCTCTGCTCGCCCTCTGTCCAATCTCTTGCATTATGCATTGCCTCATGCCTCTGCCTTGTGTTGCTGTCAGGACTTCTTTTTTTTTTAAGCTTCCATCTGTTTTATGTCTCTTATCGGGGTCCCGTTTACAAATCAAGGGCAACTGGACTTTCTTTAAGTTATTGAAGACTCTCGTCCAAAACTCCAACCTCTGTCGGGATCTTAAAAGATGTTCGTAAAATGAAAGCCCCCCCCCCTCCAAGTTTAACAGTGGTGGGCCAAGTAGCCCTCGCTGTATCCTCCATATCCCGCTGTGGGAACCTGCGGTATTAATGGTCAGATGGGATATGTAGTACCTCCAGGTGTTCTGGGTCTGTCCCGAGGGTCTCCTGTCTTGCACTTCATCTAGCCCTCGATCGGGAGCTCGGCCTCCAAGATGCTTGAACCCCTTTACCTGGGCTAGCATTGCGCACCACGGTTTCAGGCTTGGAGGTGTTGACTCTCTCTCTCTCCCCGGCGGCTTCATACTGGTCTCGCAAATGGTCCAAGTAGAAACTACATCATGTGTCTCAAGGAACCAACAGTTCCATTTATTTGACAAGGACCTCAACTGGTAGTTCAGCTTCTGACTATAATCTCTCTCAAGCGGCGGCAGAAGAACAAGGCGTGACATTGTTACAGCGCTGCAGAGCCTCTTAGAGAGATAGTCAGAGTGGATAATTGGGTCATTAAAATGTGACTTTTACACGGGAGAATGCTCTCCATTTCCCATTTGCTACAGGCAGTTAAGATTGGTTTCTTTTAACCGTGACCATGATCTTTCCCTAACCTTTACCAAGTGTTTTCATGTGCCTGGACTTGAGCAAATATCAACCACAGTAGTGGCAGGTCAGAAAAACAGTCCGTAAATAGATTGTAACGCGAAAATGCCAGTTTGCGGTCGGCCAGTCGGTCCACCACTTCAACTACTGATTGCAATGCTGTGCCAATTTGTCCACACAGTCCTGGCTCCCAGACGATAAGTCCTACTGTCTTTGGGGGATCCCCCTGACTAGCACCACATTCGTGGTTCAGAGCAAAATATCTGCTGCAGATAGTCAAGCCACATTCAAATGACTTTAGTGTCACCATTAATTTGTTATATTTGCTTTTCCATAGGCTGCTGAGATTTTTTGGGGGGATATTCATGGTCCCCAAAGGATGAATTGTGCTTTAATCCCCTAAACTCAATCGCTCAATCATCAGCTTCGAAATTTTAATTTGTCCAATATTTTGATTTACAACCAGATACAGTTTGGTGCTGATTAGCAAGTGTTGGCACGCAAACATGCTAATTTAAGGTGAACGTGGTCAACATCAGCATGCTGCTGTTAGCATTTAACTCAAAGCACCACTATCATTACTTATCCTGATGTTTTAGGATTTTGCCGTGAGAGAATTTCAGTATCGAGATATTTCTAACTAAGTCATAATTTTGGTAGCACTAGTTGTGATTCAAAAGCATCATACCTGCTTGATTAATGGACTTAGATTTAGGAAGTCACTGAATAGGGCCACCAGATCAGACAGATTGGTGACATGGACGTCTGTGGTGAAGCTATAAGTTATAATAGCAATAACAGTGTTAAGTGGCGTGGTCAAAAATGCTAACCTGTCTCTGTGTTTATGTCTCCCACAGGTGGAGCCCCTGAAGAAACCTACCTGTGCATGTTCAGAGGCGGGGCCAAGCGGCGACTTCTTCTTCAGATGGACTCGGGGAAACCACCAGCATTCTTTTACAAAAGAAACAAGACAGAAGAATAGACCTCAAGACTACCAGAGCACCGCTTCACCTCCCGCCCGTCCTCTCCTCTTCCTCTGATCCAATCAGAGATAACGACCTCTCCTGCTTTCTACCTCCCAGGGAAATAGAGAAGGAACAGAAAAGAAAAGTGAAAGCAATTTATTATTCGTGATCTATTCCTCTTTTTCTTCTCTTCGTGCAACATTTCTCCATTTACCTCAGGGATTTTCTCTCCCACTGCCTACCTCCTCCACCGAAACGGCCAACCCCAGTGACTGAAACACAGGGCAGAAACACTAACCTGTTGACCTCTCGCTGCTGTTACCATGACAACCTGTATTGCCTCTCGAGCTCTCCTCACCGCAGCCGTGACGACCAGCAACGACCTCGGACCTCTTGCCACCCGCCAGCTCAGACCTACTCACTGCCTCAATTGTACTGATCCACACTTGTAGCCTGGGTTGGTTATTACTGGACGGAGTGGGGAAAAAGGGGTGCTGTTGCCAGAAAGCCAGCTACGCACTCACAATAGCCTCACCCTTCTGTACAATACACCCGGCAAGAAACTATATACCTCAGCGACGCTCACTCAAGGAAACCGAAGGGAACTTTTCAGCAACAGCATTCACTATCCTGGTGCTCAAACCCATTCCGGCTCACAAGCCCGGTGCTTCGGTCTACGCAGTAGAAGACTCTCCTTTAGCATCTTCCATTTGCCTTAGAGGCAGACGTTACAGCAACAGTAGCCAGGGAGGCCTCCAGAGAATCAGGGTGGAGAGAAAGAGGGAGAGAGAGAGAGAGACTCAGGAGCGCTGCCCCGGCAGACGATTTCATTCGCATCATACACAAGCCTCGTGATCCAAGCGGTAGCATAAATCCGCCATTGCCCAAGAGGCCTTTGGGGGAGATCACAGGAGAGACTCAGAAGTCCCCCCCCCCCCCCTCTTGCCTCGGGTGTCACCCACATGAAGCCTCGAGAGAAATTAATCCACCCACGGAGCAGGAGAAGTTCTTGAAGCAAAAGAAATAAAGGCTAAAGAACTCTCTGGCAGATCAAACCAGAGCATTGTGAACCGTCGAAAAGTTACCACGATCCGTATTGTGTGACGGCGGAGAGGACAGGAGGGGGACAGCGTTCAGAGTACAGAGAAGAATGCGGCGGTGAGTTCCTTTTCTCTTTATTACTTCACATGCTTGTTTATCAGCATGCTTTTCCTCACGTGTTTCTTCTCCTCAGCAACAGAAGGCTCTGCAGGCTCGGGTGTAAAGAATATATCAGTTTGTCGCCCTTGCGCTCCTCCTTTGACATTATATACTAATGATTTCAAGAAGAAGAGATTTTCCATCTCTTATCGTTTCAGGTCTTTGAATCACTAACTGCCATTTAAATGGCATTTCTGCCTTATTAGATGACGGACAGCTTTGTATTAAAGGTCATTAGCCCCTGCAAGAACATACATCTCTACAAAGAAACCTCAGTCATAAAAGACTTTGCTTGTGATAAAAGTCTCTGGGAAGTTTGTAGCTCGAAGCAACCCTAGCCGGCCATATAATATCTGATTCGAGGCGATGCATGTTCGTGGTAAATGCAGTTTGACGAGCACAAAGATGACAGAGAGCTTAGAGGGTTGTCGTCCAATCGGAAGGTTTCCGATTCCCCGGCTCCTCCAGTCCATGTCCACGTGTCTGGGGACAAGACACTTTAACCCCAAATGGCTCCCAATATGGTCGTCCCTGCCATCTGTGTGTGAACGGGTGAATGATGACCTGTGGCGTAAAGCTCTCTGAGTGGTCGCTATGCAAATGAGAGACAATTTCCCTGTGAAAGGGTTTTTACTATCTTTTTAGGGGAGTTTTTCCTGATCCGATGTGAGGTCCCGGGACAGGGATGTTATGTGTACAGATTGTAAAGCCCTCCGAGGCAAACTTGTATTTGTGATGTTGGGCTATATAAAATAAACTGACTTGAATTGGATTTACCATCACCGCTTTGGTAAAGACGGAAATATCAAACTGTCAGATGGATTCCCGTCAACATGAGGACATTTTTATTTCTCCTCGACAGCGACAGCCAAGGCCGGCGGCATAATGGTTTTGGGTTGTGCGTCCGTGAACGTGGTACCTCAGGAACACCCAAAGGGAATTTCTGCAAATTTGGCACAAATGTACATTCAATGTTGAACTGATTAGATTTTACTGGTCAAAGGTCATTGTGACGGCACGTTGTTGGCCGTAACTCAAGAATTCATACGCTAATTATGACAACTTCACACAAATGTCTACGAGGACATTAAAGATGTACTCTTTAATGAAATTACCTCCATGTTTTATTTTGGCTGAAGGATGATGAAAGACTTGAGTTGTAGTTCAGGAAAAGGAAACTTTTTCTTTTTGTAGCAGATTTATTATTTACCCGGGATGGAAGGTGGAATATTTAGTTTAAGATCAACCGGTGGAATAACGTAATTTGGTAATCACATTGAATACAGTTTGAGCACTGCAGCTGTATCTTCGGTGTCTTATAAACCCGTGAGAGTTGGGCACGTTGTATGTATGACACGGGGGGGGAATAAATCAATTAATAAAATGACATTTTGTACAGACATGGATGTAAGCTGCAACGTGACTGGTTTTAATTGTAATGCAGCTATTTAATTTTGATGGATTGCTATAATATGTTACTGACATCCATGGTCCGCAGAGGAGGAATTAGTACAACTTTGACCATCAAGTCTAATTTTCAGTGTCAGGTTTCTGACCAAATACTTGGAAGACTGACATTCCCTCAGCCTCAGCTGTGTCGCAAGTGCTAATTAGCAAGTGTTAGCATGTTAACTTGCTAATATACTTGTTATGCATGTTAGCATTTAAAAACACTGCTGTGCTAAATTAGTAGCCTCGAAGAGCTGCTAGCATCACCCCCACGTAGAATCTCATTCTGTGGGAAACGCTGGTATTCATATATTGGTATATCTGCCGAATCTGACTTAGATCCCCGGCTAGTCAGCGCAGCTGCTGTCACATTAAACCCTCCTCCTAACTGCATCAGCAACGGCCTTCACGTTGCACCTGCAGCGGAATAATCACACAGACGAAACTGGAAACGTTCCCGCCGTCCATCATTTAGGGAATTCCTTTCAAATCTGATGGGATAAACCTGCATTTGGCACCAAAAAAACCCGACCTAGACTTCCAAAATTCATCTTCCGTGTTTGATTACTCTAAACAGCTTCGCTTAGCCATCAGGCGACTGCTGAGATCCCCGAATGGAAATCATGCTGCGTATTAACTGTGTTCTTTGAAATGATATTTTATTTAAAAAACAGGACACGCTGCTCCTTGTCTGACAAAGTGGGAAGGAAAGGGAGAAGAGAAACAGAGTAAAGGAAGAGTGTGAAAGAGTGATGGATAGATTTCGGAGAGACAGATTACAGGTATGTGGCGGAGAATGGAAACAGAGGGAATAACATGGGAATTACATGTCTTACCTCAGACACCCTCTGTCCTCAGTCAATCAGCAGGAGTTGCACGTGCATCACCATCCGTCATTGACAGTCTGCTCACATCGCAGCAACCGCAACTTAATCCCCGCCCCTCTGCTTCGTGTTGCCACGGCAACGTGCACCCTTCCCCAAGCCACCTTTGGCTCAGACACACAGTGATGCACGCAGAGCGCATGTCCTCCGTCGGCCAATCAGATCGCCGGCTTGTGTCTCCGTGCACATGTGTGTCTCTCTCTCTCTCTCTCTCTCTCTCTCTCGGCCCAGGTCATGTTTAAGAAGCATTGACCTACTTGGACCAATCAGATGGCTCGGTGAAGTGTGCATGTGGTCACATATACATTGCTAAGTGGCCCAGTTGTTTGGCTGCCGCATTAAGGGCACATGGGGCCAACGGGAGGAAGAGAGGGAGAGAGAGAGATCTCATTTCCCTGTTTGTGTGCACAGGTACACGAGCATTGAATGAGTCATCACCGGGCTCTCGGAGACTATTGCTGCAGTCATGCTGTGAGAGATATCCGTCCACTGGGGGAGATGAAACACGCTCTTCCCACACAAAACTTCTTTGAGTGTATGAAACATGAACTATACCCGCCAGTACTTTGTAGTTGTAGTTTTATGTTCCAGTTTGCTTCTTTACCTCCAGTTTTGTATGGTTTGATGCATGGCTGAGTTCAGGTTTGTCCAAAATGTATAAAGATTCATCTTCACTATGTTCATCTTGCAGTTACTTAATTGACGGCATTGACTATGATGACGTCGGCATCGATCAAAACTGACCGTGTCTGTAAAGATTTAGCGACGGTGATGCAGCAGGTTAATTATGAAGCTGCTGGGAGGTGGATTGTTTGAGCATTCTTTGGACCAGGTTTGCTGTTTCCCGCTACTTCAGGTCTGTTTGCAAAGAATTGCCAATACATGCATTCACTCTTTACTATAATTAATATTATATTTTTTTAAATACGCTTATTAGTTTTCTTGCTGAGAGATAGATTGGAAGATTGATTTGATTTTGACCTTTTGAATAAACTTTTTCTCCCACAAATTTTCTTCCTCCCCCAAAAATATGCCGGTTACACAATTGATATCTTTTTAAAGAAGAATCTTTTTAAAGAAGAATCCCCCCCAAAAATAAAATCCAAAAGTCTTTAGTTGACCTTTTCGGGTTGAAGGTGTTTCTCCCCGTTTCAGCTGCTGGCTGTAGTTTTATATTTGCAGTACAGACAAGAGAGTGGTATCAATCTTGTCATGTGACTCTCAGCAAGAAACAAATCATCAAATTTGGCACAAACGTCCACCTGGACTCAAAGATGAACTGATTTGTTTTTGGTGGTCAACGGTCAAGGTCCCTGTGACCTCACGTCCGTCCGGCCCATTCTCTTTAACACAATATCTCAGGAGTGCCGCAAAGGTAGTTCTTCAAACTGTTCACCAAAAGTCCACTTGGATTCAAGGATGAACTGATTTGATTCCGTCAAAGGTCAAAGGTCATGGTAAACGTGACCTCACGGCCGTCCCTGTCTCGTGGAAGCCATATCTATGGAGCGCCTGGAGCTAATTCCATCAAATTTGCACAAACATTCACTTGATCTCAAGGTTGAACTGATTCAATTTTGGTGGTCAAAGTTCACTGTGACCTCCCAAAACACATTATCTGGCCATAACTCAAGGGAAGGATAAAATGAGAAGGCAGAGAGCATACAACTAATTATAGTATCATCAGAATCAGAAACAGTTTGTTGCCAAGTACGTTACACATAAAAGGAATCTGGCTCGGTGATTTGGTGCGTAACAGTAAAACACTGCAATAGTATGACATCATTTAAAAAATGTACACTAAAATTTGGTAAACAAATAAGAGTATGTTAAAACAAGTATATTATTAAAGTGTCCTGTGTATATTAAAAGAGAACAGATGTGCAAGGGTGTGTGTAACAGTGATAAATTGTCCAGGTCAGTGGGGGTCCCGAGGCTTTATTGATGAACCCAACTCCAGATAGAAAGAAACTGATGACTGGTGATAGCAGTCGGCTAGAAACTTTCTTGCCCGCCTCAGGGTCCCGAAGGCGAACAAGTCGTGGAGGGACGGCAGCGTACCAGACGGTGATGGAGGAGCAGAGGATGGACTCAATGATGGCGGTGTAAAAGTGCACCGTCATTGTCTTCGGCAGGTTGAACTTCTTCAGCTGCCTCAGGAAGAACATCCTCTGCTGAGCCTTCTTGGTGATTGAGCTGATGTTCAGCTCCCACTTGAGGTCCTGGGTTATGGTGGAGCAGGAAGAAGAGGGACTCCACAGAGTTGTCTAGGAAGTCACACAGGGTGATGGGGGCAGGTGGGGTTGCGTTCTTGCAGAAATCCACAACCATCTCCACTGTCTTTAGAGCGCTGAGCTCTAAGTTGTTAAGTCCACACCAGGTCACCACATGGTCAGTCTCCCACCTGTAGGCCGACTCATCCCCACCAGAGATGAGTCCAATGAGGGTGGTGTCGTCCACTAACTTCAGGAACACGGACTGGCGGTGCAGCTGTTGGTCTACAGGGAGAAGAGCAGAGGGGAAAGAACGCAGCCTTGGCTTCGCATGCTGCTTCCTGTCGGACAGGAAGTCTGTGATCCACTTGCAGGTGAAGTTGGGCCCGTGCAGCTGGGAGAGCTCGTCCTGCAGCAGAGACGGGATGATGATCAGGAACCTACGCCAGGATCCTGTTTGTAGACTTCAGCTCTGCCTTCAACACCATCTAGACAAACAGGATCCTGGCGTAGGTTCCTGATGAGTCCAGATGCTGGAGGATGAAGTGAAGGACCAGGTTGACTGCGTCGTCTACAGACCCGTTTGCTCTGGCGGACGTGGATGATGGTGGAGGCCTGGAAGCAGGCACAAGGGAGATGTTGAAAATGTCTGTGATCACTGGAGACAGCTGATCAGCACAGTGCTTCAGGGTGGAGGGAGAGTTTGGGCCGGCTGCTTTGCGGGGCTTCTGACTTTTAAACAGCCTGTTGACGTTGTCGTCATTGTGATGGGGGATGGGATTGTGGGGGAGGGAGTTGTGAGGCATTGGGCCCCTGCTGAGCTGGGGGAGGGGTACCTGGTGGTCTGGAGTGGTCATCAGTGCGTTCCAATTAATGTGTTTAGCAGATGTGTTTAGCTGGCAAGCGTTCGGGCCCTTTCAGGCGGACATTGGCCCTGCGACGTCTTCCTCCACCACTGCAGTGGTTTGTGAACAGGCGACCAGTGAGCGTCGACCAGTGAGCCGCTGCGTTGGCCGGTCGAGTGCATGCAGGTGCTTTGATGGGCTTTCAACCTGACGCTCGTTGTTTTGTGTTTGATCTCCTACCCGTACCGTCACCCTGCAACACACACCACTGCAGCCTTTTCTCTTGTTTTGCAGTCCTGCCAAGGCCTGCCTCATTTCTTTTCCTCGGGTTGTACGTTTTATAATGAAGCTGGATTAATTACCTATTTAATTGGTAGTTGAGCACAGGGCAATTTGGAATGTTTTTTAATTAACGCTCCCTTTCCATGTATCTCCCTCCTCAGTCTCCTCCTTGACCAGAACATCCTTGTTAAAACATGCATGATGTCACTTTGCTTTAAAATAGGTCAGCCTCATAAAGATGCGTGTTTTTTCTTTTTGCCCTTTGTGACTCTCTGCAAAATCAAAACGTTGACAGCTTTTTTCCTTTCTTTTTTTTCCGCACTGTTTCACTTGACTATTGGACCATTGCAAACAACAGCTGTGCCTTTAACATCTGCCTCGTTGTTTCAGTGTGTCTCTGCCTTAAAGCCAAAATAAAAAGTACATCTAATACGTACAGTTTTATGCAATTATGCGAGGGTTAAATCAGTAATAGCTGACCGTAGGCCAATTTAAATCGAAGAATCTTTCATTTATGTAACTTTTAACTAACTAGATGTTTGTGATTGTTTGGTTTTGAAATGCACCACGAAAAGCGTGCCTGTGATTATAATTTACCCCGGGACTATTTTTATCACATCATTCATTCCCCCTTTTGCTCGTGTTTTACTGTCGCCCGAGATTAACGTCAATTATAATACGGGTAGATCAAATCAAGCATTCTGATTGGTTGAGAGTGAGTCACGGGGTGTATTTTATTCAGCCATAAAGTACTGTACAGCCTGTTTACATTTAGAGCGTTCCATATCAGTGCGCACTTAAAATAACAGGTAGATTTAAATTGCGCGACCGTTAGTTGTCATTTCAAGCTTGACAGTTACCAAACATGTTTGGTGTAAACTTTGATATTGTCACGTCCGCAGTAACGACTCGCAGACGTTGGTTTCCTTAACTTGCAGGTTTATTGCTTGAACGTTCACAGTATTGCAACGGGGCTCTTCGCTAACAGTAGCTCAAACGGAACAGCTAACAAGCTCACGTAGCGTCCCCCACACTAGCATAACGAACGACAACACACACGTCACTTCCTCCCTAACCTAAAGATGAGGAATGAAAAGGGTTTGATCACAAAATCGTGATAATTTCCAGTGAGACATAATTACGTCGGTAATTTCCCGACGCGAGGCGAGTTCTCTAAACATCATGGAGGAGAAAAATGACGGAGAAAAGACGGACAGAAGCAGCGAGAGCACTTCTTTACATCGGTGGCTGAGCGTCATCCTCCACCCTGCTTTCAACCGGGCTGGTCAGTAAATCGCAGATTTACTGACCAGCTCGTCCGTTTTATAGTCCCGTATGTGCGTCCCGTGCGTCCCGGGACTATTTTCTCTGTCGCTGAAATGCGATACACAACGTTTTGCCGGCTACAACTATTTTGTGCTGAAAGGCAGCTTACATTACTATTTATAGTAATGTAGTAATGTAAGCTGCGCGTCGGGCCTAACAACAGTACATTATTGCACGACACAGTACTGCCTCTCGTACCTTATTGCTTAATGAAGCGAGGATACCCCGAGATGACAGCCACTAGTTATGTAGGAATAATGAAATGCAAGAATAACACACACCAAGGTCTAGGTTTTTTTATTTTGTATTACCCAATCTCCCACTGAATCCCCCGTGTCCAATTATCCCATTTTATATATATATATATATATATATATATATATATATATATATATATATATATATATATGTGTGTGTGTGTGTGTGTGTGTGTGTGTGTGTGGTGTGTGTGTGTTTTAATCAGCACTGATGGATTGACCTTCACTCTGTCTTTTGCTGAGATTGTCAAGTTATGAGATAAAACGCTGGTAGAATCTCATATTACAGTTTCATTACCACCTTTTAACACTATGCAGTATTATGACATGGATTATTTTTGTTACCGTGGCAATAAAAGATATTTTCACCCAATTGCCATACAACATTGAATTAAAGAAGATTAATCGTGGCGGGTTTTGACACTGTTCCACATTCAGTCTGTATGTCTCTATTCATCTCCTCTTCTCCCCAACACCTCTGTTGGATTCTGATCTGGTTGGCCTCAATTCCATTTGTTCCTGTTATTTCCCAACTGCACTTGAAAACAAGAAGAAAACACCAGCGAGGACGCTCAGTCTGCACAATTTGGGGTCTAGAACATTGGGAACACTTTCCTGATGGCAGTGATGGGTAATCCCATCACTGATCAGTGTGTCCACGAAAACTCCACATTGATTGACGAGAGCTTGCCGGATAGGAGACGATCAATACCGTTGATTTTGGGGTCTAATGTGTGACGGGCAGCTATGAATTGTTCAAGTGATCAAACTAAATAATCTCCATAAGTCTTTTAATAATCACCGGGCACAGACTGCAGGATGCTGTAGCAATGCAAAGCCTGCCACATATGCCATAAATATAAAAAAAAATTGTTGCCGAGAAGCATTTACTGCTGCTATGTGCACCAGGACGGAGGTTGTTGTCCTTAATCACAGCTGGGTTTATACCAACTATATATATATATATATATACACTGTATATTTATTTTCCTCAAAACATCCAATATCTTGCAGGAGATGAGGTGAGGGGAACATTATTTCTTTTTACTGTGAAAGTCATGGAATTTACTTTAGAGAGAGAGGATAACAAATAAGTCACTTTAGAGAAATATGTCAGTCTATATAGATACAATATTTCTCGAAGCTGTGAAAATATAAAGAGAATATATATATGAGTTTCCCCCGGAAAAAAATGTTTTAACAAAGTTGCAAAATGCTTTCACCCAACGCGCCACTTTTACTCATCAATCAAGTCACGTAACGACGGTTAAGAGTTATAATCAGTTTATTAAAACCCCATTTTATTCTGTTCATGGTCACCATGGCTGTCTCCCTCTTCATGTCGTATCTGAGCTGTATTAAGGTGCCGCTAATGCTAACCAAACACTTCCTGCTGCTGCTTCTTCTGCATTAGAAACATTGGTGTTTCAGGAAAAGACATTATGGTCTTGAGCTGCAGGTGACCGGCTGCACGCCTCCAACTCCTCAGTAAAGTAACCGACTGCTTTTATACCGCCGTGCTGGAAACCTGCATGCGCCATAAAAACCACAAATTATAGAGAAGCCAGCTGTTGACTGAACACACAATAACACTGTAAAACTGGTATTTTGCGCGATTTAAACTGAAAAAAACAAACAGGCATTATTATGCGAGCCGCTCCGACGTCCTGTTAATTTATTCCTGTTGCTCCCTTTGAACGATTTTTTTCTTTTTTTCCCAAAAAAAAGAATATTAATTATATTTGAATGTTGAATGTCGAAATAGAGTTTTGGAAGACTAGAAGATAAGAGTCTTGACTCTTACATAAATTAAATGATAGTTTTGCTAGTTTTCTAGCACTCTTCTTCTCCTCATTGGAAGTGTTCCCTCTCGCCTCACCACCAACTGGTCCTGTCCTCCGTGGGTCTGGCCTGCAGGTATGTTGTTGACATGCAACCTTGGCTGGCTCCGTTCCAGAAGCAGCCATCGTGATCTGAGGCCTCGCTGCCAGCTGTCCTCCTATAGAGTCATACAGTAAACCAAGACTACTGGATCGGTTGCAGCATGCGACCAGGGCTGGGACATTGGTTTCTGGCTTCCTATGGCGTTTGACGCAGATGGCGTGACAGACGTGATATGCAGCGGAGGTCAATTGCCGCAGTTTTGTGCAGTTTTGAAAATCACGAGTCGAGGTTAAATGCCATGAATTTAAATCCTGGCGTTATCCCGGCTTGTATGACTACGCAGCTGTGGTAGCTAGATTACTACAGGACCTTAAATACAGTAAGTATACAACATAAACAACATGAGGCAATATGATAAACCAGAAGTATTCAAGTAGTTTAAACAAAAACTATAAAGTTTGTAAAATCATTCAAATGCTAGTATTTAGTGTCCAAAAAATATTGCTGCGATGCCTCAAACCACTAAAGCAACATGGTGAAAATGGCTGCAATCAACGCTACAATATAATAATCATGATGGTTAATGGTTAAATGATTCACACTTGCTTTGGTATCGGTGCTGAAATGTGGAATACAGCCAGTCAATGAGTAATGATGCTCATAAGGGAGTGGCCTCCTTTCATATTGTTCAATAGTTGCACAGTATGATCGGGGAAGTGAACTTAAAGGGTTCAAAAGGCATTTTTGTTATTTAATCTCGACTTTGACCGTGAACTTTTTTTATGATACCTGAGGATTCAGTCTGGGTCTCCTGCTGACGGCCAGCAGGAGTTCTCTTTTTGTGTGTGTGTGTGTGCAATTGTTCAAATCTTCAAGTCGATTTTCTTTATTAATAGATCTATATTTTCCATTTCGGGCTTTCGGGCAAGTGAAACACTTCACCTACTTGCCCAAGGACAAGTGTCTGAAAAAGCTAAATGTCAAGCGATGGTGACCGTTCCCAGCGGCGGAGCTGCCCGAGGCTGGAGCTCTGCAGCGGCACGCTGCTGTGCCGTGCTGGCGCTTCAAGGAATATTACATCACACACCGGGTTTGAGACGGCGCGTTACTAACCGAGCGACCAGAACAGACACTGACACCTTTTATATATGTAAATATATTTAGTATTTATATAATTATGTATATATATATATATATATATATATATATGTATTTATTCATATAATATATAAATATGTATAGATATATTTATGTTTATATATAGATATATTTATAGATGTATCAGCAGGATTTTTTAAATCACTGAAAACCTACAACCTGCCATCTCTATACGGGCCTGCCAGTAGGTCTACGTGTGATATGACTCCATCCGGCCCCACGTCCTCCTGTGCAGATGCTCTTGTTTATATCCAGCTATTCAGGGTTGATCGGTCAATCTTCTGGCTGCTGATTCCTGCAGTGTCACATGTCCATGCCCCTCATCCAGCGGCCCCCTCGCATATGTCAACCTGCTGCTCTCAATCAATGCAATATAAAGGCATGTGACGACCCGTGTGTGCCGGCGCTGTCACAAACAAGATAAACACACACTATCAATACTGTGCTCGACAAATATCACCTAAAGTTTCCCTTCAATAAATGTTTTCACTCATGACTTACTGCTAATATCATATAATTTGACTAATGTGTGCTTAATGCTCCTTAGCTCTTTGGATTAAAGTTGTTCTTTAATCTTATTAATGGAAACACTGTACACGGCATAATTGGAGCTTACTGGAGAGGTCGGTACCAACGTTAATGTAAGCCAGCAAGAAATTGCAGAAGGAATGCTAAATGTGTGTTTGAGGTTATTTCGAGTCTGACTGGTCGCGCCCCTTGGTTACTGTTGCTGCACCTGGATATATTATCACGGATATTCCAATGATAATGGTGACAGATGTAACACCTGACATCGTAATCTGTTTTTGAATCAAGAGGTTTTTTTAGTTTTTTTTTAGCGTTAGCTAGCTAGCTAATTTAGCTATTGTTAGCGCCGTGAGACGGTCGAAAAGCCCGGGAAACATTTCCAGCTGACTCGGCATATTAAAGATTCTTGTTCAGGACGCTCAGATGCAGAAGCTGTATTGCAGTGTCGAGCATGCTCATCCAATATTGAATATAATGAAGGAACAAATGTGAAATCAGTTTGTTTTCTAAGACAAACAGTTTGTAAGACAACAACGGACTTGTCAGAGTTGTAGTCCAAACGCACACCAAAATAGAAGTTGAAATCACAAGGCCTCCTCTTTAGTATTCTGTTAGTTTGTCTGCACACACTCCAGCTCATCGCATAGTAGCAGTTATCAGTTTTTTTCCCCCTCCCTTTACAAAAAGCTGCTCTCTATTCTTGCAAATTATGACAAACAACTTCCAACCCTTTAATTGAATTTGCCCGAGCTGGGTGATCCATCACAATTAACACAAAGCTTTAATTTGGTTTCGTTGCAGTTTTCTCTTAAGTCTTTACTTAACTTTGCATAATGAAGCTTTTTCATATCAGAAATGGAAATCTCTTGAGAAATAATCCTTACAAAATATGACATATTGCTTTTGTTTAAAATCCCCCCTTGTTTTTTACCTGAATGGCAGCCAATTTGCGTTAGTTCAGTTTTGAGAGTGTTTAAAAGTGAAGGAACACAATACAGGATTCATTACATTAATCAAGATAGTGGAACGGGGCAGAGAAATACTGACTCGACAGAGCTGAACATAAAACAGCATTTGAAATGTGCTGCATATTGCAGAAATGAAATAAACCCTTGAACATAAAGAGACGATGTATGAAAATATCCCGCAGTTGTCTTCCACTGGACAGATTTACGAGCTAACAGATGGCCGCTGTTTACAATCTGTAAAGCAGAAGACCGTATAGGCAGGGTGTGAAAGTGGGGCGTAGACATAAGTAGAAAAGATTTACAGTATTTGGAGACTGCATGAAAGAATTTGTAGATTTACGCCACACACTTCCATGCGCAATAATAACAAGAAAGTATGGAAGCCCTGAGAGGACACAATTAATATTCTGATGACCCATTTTCTCTCAATGATTTAAATAGTTTTCTCTCCTGTGTTAACAACTTAGGAACAGTTAAAAATAAAATGTTTTAATTCCTTATTTATTTATTTAATCTGTGGAAACGGATGTGTTGTCATACTAACTTTGGCCACAAGAGGCTGAAGTGCACCTCGTTCTAAATGGGACCAAACACATTAAAGTTGTTGTCTTCCCGATGGGTTTTAATTCCCCCATCCACTCCGAACACAAGATGCATACATCAGATAGCGGAAAGGTCAACTAGAGAAGCTCACTTCCGTTTGAGACGAAGGCAGAAAAATACGGTGTTGGGATTCAGGTTTGCTCCGGCTTCATTTCTCAATTCCAATACCGATGGCAAGTGACTTAAACTGATAATATCACCACTTATATTGGCTGGCGAGGAGCTCAGAGAGGTCGTTACAGGTTATATATAAGGAAAGGATTAGTAGAGGGGGTAAGAGGAAGGAAGGCTGGAATAGAGGTTATTAACTCCATCCAATGAAGGAGAAGTCCCGGGTTTTTATCCCCACCACCAACGTCGTGTCCTCGGGGTCATGGAACTCCTCAAGGAGATTCGGTTAAAGATGCAACAGAGAGAATGTGCATTGGCAGAAGCCTGACGATTTAGTTTACCTCGCCACGCGCTCTCTTCTCAGCTCCAGGTTTTCTGGTTTTACGGCTTCCTAAAGCCACACATGTTTTTCATGCTGCTCCCCTCTCGTCGCCTCTAGCGTCCTGCTAGAGGCGACGAGAGGGGAGCAGCAAACAACCCGGAACGTCATCAAGAAGACTGCCAGACTTTATTTGGCGTTTTTTTTTTACGATTTTATGGCACAAAGATGGATTCCTTTCCAGTACTTTTCAGGGCGTACTAGGTTTGGTTTCTGAAGAAAAATTTGTCATAGTACATACATGAAATGTATTCTCTGCATTTAATCCATCCTCGGTATCTTAAGGAGCAGCGGGCTGCCCTGAGCGGCGCCCGGGGAGCAATTTAGGGTTCAGTGTCTTGCTCAGGGACACTTCGACATGTGAGCTATGGGGGGACTGGGGATCGAGCTGGCTGCCTTGTGGTTGCGGGACGACCACTCATCATTGTGTACGACACAATGAAGTCTCAACCAGACATGTATTTGGCATATATACTATATATTTCCTCGCCTTGTATCTAACTGTACAGCAATAATCTCTGTTTTTCGCAAAATGCCTTCTCCAGAGCCAGTGTTTGATTTGTCCGTTCTGGGCTACTGTAGAAACGTGGCGGGCTCCTTCTACAGGACCAGGGCTCCTTCTAAGCTTCAAATACTCCTCTTAGTTTCAGGTGGATCAGAACCATTTATTTGCCAGGTATGTTACACATACGAGGAATTTGTCTTGGCGGGTGGTGCATACATTAGACAAACAACAACAATCAACACAGTGCAAGAAATAGAAACATATTCAATTTACAATAGAATGTCAAATATAAAATAAAGTGCACAGACAAACAGATAACAGTACTATAAACAAGTGTACTGTAGGTGTATAACTAATAGTTATGAATATTATATTTCACTTCTGCTAATAGATCCCATTTGGGCCTTTTAAGAAAAGCTCAAAATAGCGTCTGCCTGTCAACCTGCCAACTACAGAGCCGCGCTAGCGAAACACACGCACTGAAACAACTGGCAACGGGAATTAACATCAAAATCTTCAACAACGTGAATTAACATCAAAATCTTCACTCTGAGCTTTTCTTTTTGACGGATGGACGCCAACAACGACGCTCTTGAGAGTGAAACGATCTAAAACTGTAAAAGCGCTGCAGAAAAGATGAAAACAAATCAAATAAAGAATTGCAGTGAGGCAACGCAGCTGAATTCGTTAGCCAGTCGCTCAGCCCTCCACTTGTTCCTGCTTGGGCAACAAGAGCGGGTATCACATCATGATTGTTCCTACATGCTTCTGTCAATTATGCAGCTGCAGCTTCTGCTGAATGAATAACACCAACAGTGGCCGGAGAGATGAGGGTGTTGGGAGGGCAGTCATTCTAACACATCCACATAAACAGGAGAGGGGAGGCGAAAGGAAGGTCAACCGTGGCAGACTCACATTCTTGGCAGCGCGGCTGATCGTTACAGAGGGAAAGAACGGGGAGGATGGAGGGGAGGGAGACGAAAGGAGAGGTGGAGGATGGGAGACTGCAGAGGTATAGAGACAGAAGGGGGAGAAAACTGTGGCGCTTTGATTTGAGAAGGTCAGTCTTTTGCTTTTATGTTGCCTCAGTGTGAGTGCGCTTGTTTTGCTGCAAATATCAAGGGTTTTGTGTTTGGCTTCACGCACCAGTTTCTTTAATGTTGGACTATGCATATATATATATATATATATATATATATATATATATATATATATATATATATATATATATATATATATATATATATTGCAATCAAATCAGACAAAATCACTTTATTTTCTAAATTAGACCCCGCAGCTATGGATTATTTACATTATTCATGATTCATCAAATGTTTTTGTTTTTCCTATCTATGAAAAATACAGTTTTCTACATAAAAACCTATGAAACGACACATTTTGACCCACATTTGAAAGTTTAATACACCATAATCATCTATTCAAGTAATACAGTTGAGCTGCTACTATTCTGCTTTTTCTTCTTCTAATGTCCGATGCAAAAGAAAAAGTCACAAGTCTGCTTTGAAATCGGAGATAAGACGTTCTTTCAGAACTTGGTGAGAGATCAGTAGCGAGACCGCCGCTGATCCATGATCACGCGCGCATGTGAAACGTGGTCTAACAATCATAGTGGGAAAGGAAGTGGCCGTTCTCGGCCGATCCTCATTCAAAATATGCGATCTGTAGACGGGCATTGATGCTTTTTAGTCGCCAATCCCTGATGACGTTACACTGTGAGAGCTGGTAACGTTAGCCAAACCGCTAATGGCTAACGTGCGGAGGTTCCATAGACTTACATTATGATGCGTTCAAGCTCTGTTTAGTAAAAATAAGTGTTGGGCGAAGGTAAATCATAAAGTTATCATGATGTGTTCACAGGTAATCTTTTTTTAAATATATATTTTTTTTGGTGAGAAACTTGACTAAACCCAGCTGTCTGAAGATGGTTTCACAGCAATATAAAATCGATATTGAATTGAATTGTTTAACTTCCTAACACTAACTCTAACCAGCTTGTAATACATCATTAAAACTACAAATGACTGTATATAAATAGTCTTTATTTCTTCATCATTTGCTTTTATACTTTTGTGCTTTTATTGAAACCATAGTTGTCCCTACATCTGTGTGCACATTGCTAACAGGAACTACCAATATCTCTATTTGGCATACATTACATAATAGTGCCTAAATGTCAAGAAAAAATATAGCCCACAGCTCACTCGCTTGACTCAATGGCAACATTATAATTCCTGTTGACATCCATCAAAACCCCCCAAATCGTGGAAACTTCCGAAACCAGGCGGCGACCTCCGGGTCTGAAAAGTGCGTCCAATGTGTCAATCAAAGAATTCATGTCTACTAATCATGACAATTGCACGCAGATGTCCAATAGGATGAAGCGATGAGGCGATGAGGACGTAAACCTCCGTGTGACTGGCTGGCGGAAACGGAGCGAGGCGGTAATCCCACTTTAAAAACTGTGTGGAACGTCACGTGAATTCAAACACAGGTCTAGAACCTTCCTCCCTCCCTACTTGCGTGCAATTCGTTTAATGCATTAGCTATGAAGTGAACGCTCTGGCCGCATGCCGACGCGACGCTGTGATTGTGGTCCATGTGAGCGCTCGCTGCTGTCACACAAAGTGATTGTAGTGTGTGAAGGCAGGCGGCACATTTAGTTTGCCAAGGTCTGCCACTCGAGAAAGGAGGAAAGCCTCGTTTAATCGCCACTCTTTCTTCTTCGGCCTGGAAAAAAAGGTTTGCTCAGCAGCGTGGATTGGTTCTTGAAGTGCATGAGTACAAAAAACACAAAGTACTAAAGCAAAGTGGTCTCTGTTACCACTATGTGTGACTGGTAAGGCTGTTACTACCGTACTACTACTTCTATGAATGATCTCTTCATTCATAAACTTTCCTTTGCAGACATATTCCAAGTGACAGTATCTGCTTCATGTGCCGAGTACCCAGAGGGAGTATATCTATAAAAGTAAAGAGCAAGCCGGCAGCTGTTCACATGATCAGTTGATGGCGTTGCGGATGTATAAATGTCTGTGTCTTTGCGCTATTTGACTTCTCTTTCATGTTGGCTTCAAAGCTGAGACTGAAAGTCCACCCTCTTGACCTTTTGGAACAGCGACAACACATTGTTGGACTTTTGGACCAACGAAAATGCCAAACGCTTCAGCTTCTCGAGTGCACGATGTGTTCATTTCCTTTGTATCAGTTTAACCTAAATCACTTTTTTAAATAGTTGTTATTGAAGCTCAGTGACCTCTATTCATTAACTTATGTTTAAAGCAACTGAAGTCTCTCTGTAAGGCTGCTGGAATAACTACAGCATCATGACTGATGTGTTTATCAACGCGTAACACAAGCTGGCTGATGAACAAAGACAGGCTTCCATCCCAATTGAAAGCAAATGTTAACCACATTTCCAGAAGAATTTTTTTTGCGAATGAATGCTACTGTTTCATCAACTACTTTTATACAAATATACTGACTTGGTTTATTGAGAGAAAAGGCTCGGGGCGCTGATCCTCCAGTTGGTTGCCATCAAACGAACGGGGGAGGGGGAAATACTGCATTTTTGTTGATTCCATGTATTAATTCGGGGTACGTCACGTCTCCTCATCGCTCCCCACGGACCTGCTGTATCTGTCCGCTGCCATTTCCCATCTCTTCAATGTCAAAAGACATTCACGTCACATGCTTCGCACACATCATGATTTATTTGACACTTCCTTGCACTTTGTTGCACTTTGCTTTCATCCATACATCAACTCTTCAACCACCAGCGTACAAGCGGCAACGCAATATTTCAGCTTTTTACTTTTTGATTACTTTATTTTTTATATTTTACATATGTAACCACGGTCTCTATGAGCTCTGGGTGACCGTAAGATGTACATGCACGCGTAGAAATGGCTGAAACTCTTGACAGCGGGAGAGATAGAGGAACACTGGAGCAACAAATAGGACAGAGCTGCGAGGGGGGGCATCTTCAAGCTGTTCAGTTTCAGCTGAACCACGACGACCTGCTCACTCACACTCAGCTGGATAAATATTGTGGAACATCAACATCAAGGACAATATTCCTCTGTTTCCAACAACTCCAATAAAGGCCTACAATATTGCCCACCACACTTGCGATCCATTTTTGTTCCATTTTTATTTTAGGGGGATCCCCATCGCAAGACTGTCTCTAGTTCTTTTCATTTCTTATTCGTGGGGCCGATTTATTCCTTTCATCCAAGTCTTACAGATAAATACATCTCAAATCACATTTGATCGTTCATGAAATGTCACATTTTCCCCCATACAGAGGCGTTTATCGTCCACCTGTCACCCATACAGGTACTTAAAAATACCTTTAGTCATTAGTCTAGATGGAACAAAGAGATGATGGCGGTTCAGTTTGACAGGAGGGAGATACAAAGTGGGGCTTTAATGCACAGGAGAAGAGACGGGGAGTTTTTACAGCGCTGAAGAGAGAGAAGCCACTAGACAACACGCACATAACGCGCACACACGCACACGTGCACTGTTGCGTGCAGACCAGAGGGATAGCGTGTGTGTGCACAGTTGTGTGCAGACAAACACCCACAGACACAAAGTCACATAAATGCACTCACATATGCATGCTCGCTGAGAAATGCACACACTTAATGTGCACATGAAAGCACCCCCCCACACACACACACACACACCCACACACACACACACACAGACACGCAGACACACACGCACACTCTCTCAGCGGCCGGTAATTGCAGTCGCTGGCAGAGAAAACGGCAGCCATACATAGTCAATGAGAGCGGGGAAAACAATGAGCACACAGAGCGGATGATTGCTGTAAATAAAAGAATGGAGCGGAGGAGGACGCGACGCCGCCGGCACGGAGGGAGAGAAGGAGAGCGAGGGCGAGAGAAAAAGGGGAGAACAGGCACGGAATGAGCTCCCACTTTATTTGTCTACTTTCTGTAGCCGGTAATGACTCCAAGACGACGTTCAAGCGCTCTGCCGCGTCGGCACTTTCTGTCCGGCTGCCGTTCCGCTGCGTCACGGTGCTGGAATCCGCCCGCTGCCTCCGAGGGCGAGCGTCCGTGTGTCCACGTCGAATCCCTCCGGAGCTCGTGTGATAGGGCAGAAACCACCAGAGCGTACGTGAATGCACTCAGAGGCTCCATGGCAACGCCGCGCCCCCGTCACAACTTGACAAACTCTCCTCTGCTGTGTGAGCAAACAGATGAAACACCTGGGATAACTGTTCAAATCATTTATTTTTTTAAAGTGATAGGCTTTTGCCAACATTAGCCTCACGAGAAATACTGTGACGGATATGATTTCCGATCGTTCAGCAGATTTGGAGCCAAAAGAAGCATAAATTAAAGTAATTTGGAGCATTTTCAGTTGCAATCGATGCGAGCACTGACATTACTGAAGATGTTGCTCAACTGGCCGTATTCATTCGCGGTGTTGATGAGGTCTTGGCGGTCACCGAGGAGTTCCTTGAGTTGATACCAACAACAGACACTACTACAGCGAGTTACATTTAGCTGACGCTTTTATCCAAAGCGACTTACATTTTTGCTCTACAACGACCGGGCTAGCAGGGCCGGGGCTCGAACCGCCAACCCTCTGATTGAAAGACGGGCATGCTAAATCAATGATCGGGAGAAAAACAGGCG